>JAMZAV010006205.1:0-37613 GCA_024449915.1 Sweltsa coloradensis
ACAAAAGAACCCCAAACCTTCCCCTTTTTTTTCCGCACCCTCCCGTCCCCCGCGTCATTAGCCAAGTTGCACAAATATGAGACGTTAAGCAATATCCAATCAATTAAAAAAACAAATTACGTTCTCCTTCGACTCGATTAGCCAAGTTGCATAAATATGAGACATAAGCAATATCAATCAAATCATTCATCTCGATAAGCCAAGTTGCATAAAAATGAGACGTTAAAGCAATATCCATTCTTTTATCAAGATCAGAGTAGCCAATTGCCCGGTCGCTGGCCAAATATCACGAAATATCGTACTAAAAATTGAATAATATTCTTAGTGCATGATAATCATGTCGTCGTGGAACTTTCCCCTTCACTCTGACTACCTCCCCGACGAACCTATCACATTTCTTAACCTTAGCAATCTGATCGACAAACTATGACAGTTCATAAAATAAAATAAAATCTATGAAGCATGTTGACTTCCTATTCATTATGACGACGTTGGCAACGTTTTCCTGATTATGATTATGGTTATGATTTGATAATTTGGCATTTTCAAACTCCAACTCGACACCTTCTCGCGGTTCGGCCCGTGAATAGGGGAGTTTCACTCCCTGAAACTAATGGAGAACTCTGGGTCGTCGTCGGGGAACCAATTCCCTTTGACTACCTCCCCGACGGCGACGACAATGACAACACGGACTGATGATGACACAGACGGAGACGACCAAGACGTGGGGGAACCCTTGCCCTCCCCAAACGCTTGTGGCTGGTTCTGAACAGCACAGGCCTGTCCACCCCTTGTCCCCCCGCGTCATCCCTTACGTCCCTCTCTTCGTCTCGATTAGCCAAGTTGCATTAATATGAGACGTTATAAACAATATCCAATCCAATCACGCGGGTGGCGGGAGGGGGACGTCAAGTTGAGTTACGCCACTGCCTATAAGGTTATCGAGACGAAGATTGTGCAGTCAACAGAACTTGCAACAGCTTTTATAATAGATAGAACAATAAATACACTGATTAATAAAGAAACGGAACCGAACAACCATGTTTTGAAGAAAAATCTACTTTCATCATCATAATTTTTCTTTGTTATTTATACACTTAGAAAACAATCTAATCATCAAACATAGTACCTTCATTAACTCTTTAAATTTACTTTCATTCAAAGCAATATCCAATAATACAGGTTGCGCAATATGACCTAACCGGTTGAAGCGCCCTAGTTTCTCACATCGTCGTCGAAGAATAATCAATAAGGAGAGTACATAAAAATCCAGTTTTGATATTTATATTCATTTATTTGTTTTGTTCAAATTTTGATCAAATTTATAAACGGCCTCTCGATCAAGAACTAGATCTGAACGTTGAAACGTAAAGGAATAAGAAGATTCACTCTTTTTAATTCTTCCATACGGTGCTTATATTTAAAGCGTAACAAATTCATATAAAAACCGATTGAGAGGCCTTCTTTTTTCTTTAACTACTATATTATAATGTTATCCAATGCTGCTCCTTTTTATTTCACTATTGAGGTATGATTGATAAAATGCGCACCCTTTCAATAATTCCAGATTTCCTTCAAACTCCAACTCGACACCTTCTCGCGGTTTGGCCCATGAATAGGGGAGTTTCACTCCCTGAAACTAATGGCGAGCTCTGGGTCGTCGTCGGGGAACCCCTTCCCTTTCACTACCTCCCCGACGGCGACGACAAAGACAACACGGACGGATGATGACACAGACGGAGACGACCACGATGTGGGGGAACCCCTGCTCTCCCCATATGCTTGTGGCTGGTTCTGACCAGCACAGGCCTGTCCACCCCTTGTCCCCCCGCGTCATCCCAAACGTCCCTCCCTTCGTCTCGATTAGCCAAGTTGCATAAATATGAGACGTTAAGCAATATCCAATCCAATATACTGGAGAGAAATCATTCGTGTGCTCCCTGTGTCCCTTCGAGCTTCGCAATGAAGCGTAACCTCACCAGGCTACGATGACGCGTACAGTTGCTTTACCCTTTGTATGTTATTCTTGTCCTTGTTGGAACCACCAGAGCAAGTATTTTCAAGCGCAATTTAATCAAACAGCTGTGTGCATAAATTTGTGCTTTTTTGTTTTCGCATTAATTACTTTAAAATGTCTCTAGATGTTAACAATTGGTTTTCGAATTGTTTCCCAACATTTTACAGTTGCTAGGATTTTTTTAGTGTTGAATAATATTTCCTTCCATGTTTATCACCATAAGATATATGTCATTTAGAACTCGTTGTTTTGGAACTGATGTTTGGCTTTATATTCGTCAAAGCCAATTTGCATAAATATGAGACGTTAAGCAATATCCAATCAATCAACGTTTAAAAGATCTTCGACTCAAGCGCCCTTAAACTACTAATGATAATAATACTAATATCTGGGCCTTCAAATTCCAACTCGACACCTTCTCGCGGTTTGGCCCGTGAATAGGGGAGTTTCACTCCCTGAAACAAATAACGAGCTCTAGGTCGTCGTCGGAGAACCCCTCCCCTTTGACTACCACCCCGACGGCGACGACAAAGACAACACGGACGGATGATGACACAGATGGAGACGACCACGACGTGGGGAACCCCTGCCCTCCCCATATGCTTGTGGCTGGTTCTGACCAGCACAGGCCTGTCCACCCTTTGTCCCCCTGCGACACCTCTTACGTTCCTCCACTTGGAAAGAAATATACATGGTGTTGACTCACACTTAAAGAAATTGTTTTATCTTGGAGGCGCAGATAATCTTAGCTGTTTAAGTGTCCAAAAACTACTAATACTAATACTTATCCAAGAGCGAGTGAGATCTACAAACCCTTATTGATGATTTTTAATATTAGGCTTCATTGGAACAAGGCAACAATTTTGTGTCAAGCTTGAAAGAGCGCACTCAAAACGTTTGACAACAATATTTGTCATAGCTACTCTTATGTGCGAACCTTGCCTCACAGTCAAGCATGGTGCACACGAACCAATTGAAGCGCCCTAGTTTCTCGTCCAGGACTGATCGAAACATCTAGCAAGGGTTGGAATATGTTGTTTAGTTTAAATTAAAAATAGCAGTGCAACAAATCTTAACGCCATGAATTCTTTTGCATTTTTAACTCAGGTCCCGCTTAGTTTAACTGCAGCGCCTTTAAGGTCAGTAGAGAGAGAAGTTTGACATTGTTTATTTGATTTTAGGGGAGTATGTCCTGATGGGATAAACTGGTGGTGCACTGAGACCTCCAGGGACGTTCTGTATTGACAGATGTTTTTGTCGAACTCTTTGCGCCTGGAAATCGGTCACATCTACTTGGACGTAAATGCCGTCTTTAACAGATTATAAAAACTCGCGTATTATTCCCACAATCGTAATTTCATAAAAAAGATAATTTGTGTATGTAAAATGATTTGAAATATGAATGTTACTTTTAAGTTCCAAAAAACGTCATTACTTTCACATCCCTCCTACTACACACAAGTCTTTTGACTTAATATCCTGCAAAACTGATGAGATTAAATCTGAACTCTCTTTACAAGGCGTCACTGATGTATATCACGTCCAAAGTAAACGTACTACATCCGATGAAGAAAATGAAAAGGCAAGACCAAGTCCAATATTTATTCTTACTTTATACAACCCATTCCCTCCCAAATTTATCTATGTCGGGTACCATAAAACGAACGTGAGACCCTACATTCTGAAACCTTTGCGCTGTTTCCGCTGCCAAAGGTTTGGACATTCTCAAAAATTCTGCAAAAACAAACAACTTTGTGCAGTATGCTCCAAGCGAGCACATGGGTCTGAGCAGTGTACGTTTGAGGCCTTGTGCATTAACTGCCGAGGCCCACACCCTGCGTCATCGGTCAAATGTCCAAAATATGTAGAGGAGAGAGGCATCCAAGAACTAAGAGCTCAAGAAAATGTGTCCATTTAGGAAGCAAGGAAAAGGTACCGAGAATCTGCTGCCCCGGTATTTAGTAAATCCTTTGCTGAATCTGTCAAGAGCAAGCCATCAGGTTCGACATTTGTTCAGAGTGCAATGGTGTCCAAAGAAAAAGAAAGCACGGAAGAAGCTAAAAAGGTTGCGATACAAGTACAAAGTAAAGAAACGATCATCCAAACGAATTCAGTATTGAATGAGCTCCGTGATACTATAAAGAGTCTCAAAGACACAATTGACCGCCAACAACAACTTTTGGACAAACAAGAAAAACGTATTTAACAACAGAACGTCATGATAAAAGAACTTGTATCAAAGCTAGACCGTACTACTTCCAAACCGAAAAAGGGCAAGAAAGGTAAAGATAATAACAAAAGAATTCCAATAGATAAAGTGTTGGACATTGCTCAAAAAGCTTCACAGAAAGAAAAGAATTCACGCAATAAACTAAATAGAAACACAAAAGTTCTGAGTGAAAGAGTTAAACCACAGAAGGGTATCGGATTAAAGAAGGTTCAAAGAGAAAGTGATGAGGACGGAAGCGGTTTTTAGACCGATTCTTCCAATGCTGATGTAGACATGGTAGAGGTGGACTTGAAGTCCGCTGCTGCTTCTACCTCTAGAAAGTCCGCTACAGCTTCTTACCTCTAGAGTAGACGAATTTTTAAAGGAAAGAAGTCAAAAGTGATTTTGATAGCAAGGTTTTTAAAGTTTATACAATGGACGTTTTAATTCAATGGAACGTAAGAGGGTACTTCACCCATTCTGCAGAATTAAAACTTTTAGTATCAAAATACAGCCCAGCAATTTTAGGTATTCAAGAAACCCATTTTAAGTGTACAGACAATCCTAGACTTAGCAATTACTCATTTTACAGAAACGATGACACATCAGGAGAGCGAGCCAAGGGAGGAGTAGCTATTATTGTACATAATAGTACATATTCAGAATTGTTGCCGCTCACAACACCTCTGCAGGCAGTTGCAGTCAGAGTTCCTCTTCCCAGCCTAGTCACTTTGTGCAATCTGTACCTACCACCTCAAGCTGTGATATCTAAAAATCTAATCAATAAAATTATACGACAATTACCACGTCTATTCATTTTTCTCGGAGATTTTAATGCTCATAATATTTTATGGGGTAACTCCTCATCTAACCCACTTGGAATTTTATTTGAAGAAATTTTAATGGCTCAAAATTGTATCCTTCTTAACAACGGGGACCCAACCCATTTTAGTACTGCCAATGGATCTTGCTCTGCAATAGACTTGACGTTCTGCTCACCTTCTCTTGCCTTAGATGTTGAATGGAGCGTCTTGCGACCTATGTGGGAGTGACCTTTCCCCCATACTACAACATTACCATCAGGGAGCCCAAAAAAAAGGGGCCCACATTGAAATTTTAAAACATGCAGACGGGGGCAGTATGAAAAGTTTGCTGTTTTTAGCTATGAAGTATTTAATAATTCCGGGGATCGGGTTTAAATATTCACAGAGTCTATGTCTCAGCCCCAAATCCCAATTCCTCAAACATCGATTTTCACCCAAGAAAGATTTCCAGTTCCCCGGTGGAAGATAGTGTAGGATGCAATTAAAAGCCGGAAAAGGCGCTAAAGAGTTTAGAAAAATTCCCAACCCTTTAAAATTCCAACTGGGGGGAAATCTTCTCGCTTTTTGGGCCCGTGAATAGGGGATTTTACTCCCTAAAACTAAGGCGATTTGGTCGCCCGGGGGGACCCCTTCCCTTTACTACCCCCCCGACGGCGACGACAAAGCAACACTGATGAGACACAGACGGAGACGACCACGACGGGGGGGAAACCCCCTCCCCTCCTCATATGTTGTGGCGGTTCGACCAGCACGGCCTTTCCACCCCTTGTCCCCCCGCGTCATCCCTTACGTCCCCCCCTTCCTCTCGATTAGCCAAAGTTGCATAAAAATGGACTTTAAAGAAATATCCAATCAAAAAAACCCAAAAAAATTTGAAATATTTAGACAATGAAGCAAAAAAAAGATTCGTTATAAAAAAGGCATCACGTAAAGACATGGAAAAAATACGTACTTCTAAAATCACCGTACCCCAAAGAAAAGGTATGGGTAGATTAAAAAGATTTCAGGCAAAAACACCTTCTAGCCCCTCTGGACTACTTTAAATTCCGTTTAATTACCACACAGCATGATATTACGACCATTTGGGTAATATTACGCCAGCGTATCAAAGCTGGGACAATTACACCCAACAATTCGTTGCTTGAAACAAGCAGAAAAATCGATTTACAATTCACCTCTTGGGTACAGAACAAAAACCTTCCTTTTCAGATTGGGATTTATGTCCTCACTAACAAAATTAAAAAAATTCTGCACCGGGCCCCAGATTACATCCCAATGAGATGATAAAGCCCCTGCCCCCCTGTTCCTAAAATATATCCTAAATATGTTTAATAGATCTGTTTAGAGGAGACTTTCCCTAATCGTGGAGAGAAGAAATCAAATCCTTTTCCTTAAATCCGGGGAAAAAGCAAAGAACCCCATCAAAAAAGGGGCCCAAATCTATAAAAGCTGCTTATGCAAATTGTTGGAACGAATGATAACAAACGATGATGGGGTTATTAAAAAGTCGAATCTACTGACCCCAGAACAATCGGGTTTCCGGCGGGGTCGTTCAGAAATGGCCCCACTATCAATGGGGGGGTATAAAAGTGATGTTTTTTAAAATAAACAACATGCTTGCCATTTTTTCGATTTAAAAAAGGCCCTTTGACACCACATGGAGTAGGGAAATTTTGAAAAATTTTGAAGCCTTTGGAAAAAAAGGTCATATCCTTTTTTAGAAATTTTTTTTAAAACCAAACAGAACTTAAAAGGTACAAATAGAAAACTTTTTATCGAGGCTTTCACCAAAAAAAAGGGTGTACCCGGGGCTCTGAGTTAAGTGTCATTTTATTTGAAAGCTTTAAAGCTCACTTCCTTAGTTAAAAAAGCCATGGTGTCTTTGCTTTTTTAGACGATTTTAAAATTTTATTCAAGGCACAACTGGTTCCATAAAAAGACCTTAAAATTTATATCAGACCCTTTGAAACTGGCCCAAGGAAAGGGGTTTTTAAAATTTTCAGTACCCAAAAACCGTGTTTTTATTTTAGACGTATTAGGAAATTTAATTTTCCTTGCCCCCAATCTTAAAATCTTGGAAAAGACCTTATTTTTACCCCATTCTCGTTTTTGGCCGGGTTTTTCGATGAAAATCAAAAATGGAACCCCCCAATCTTCACAATTAAATAAAAAGCAATGATCCTTGAATATTTTTCGGGGTCTCAAGCAATATTCATGGGGTGCAGGGGAACTATCATGCGAAATTATACAGAGCACTTATTTGCTAAAAATTGGATTTTTTTCTAGTTTTTTTTAAACTCTGCTAGGCCTTCATACATCAAGACTTTGGATACAGTAACCACAGGGTTTTCGATTGTCAACGGCGCATTTCGAACCCCCCCTGTTAATAGCCTTACAGCAAAGCAGGAGAACCATTATTACTCCCAAAAGGAATTACTTGATGCTTTTATGTGGCGTCGTTAAAATTTTCCCCCAAAAATCCCCCCTACAATGCAGTTTTAGACCCCCCTTTTAAAAATCGTTTTTTTTTACGCCCGAAAGAAATTAGACCAGTAGGCTTTCTTTCGCTTGAGCTTTTTGGAAAAAATTGACATAAAAACCTTTTACCTTCATAACGTCGTTGGTTTAATTCCACCATGGACTTTGAAAAACCGACTTGCATCACCAAACTGTCTCGATACAAAAAGGGGTTTCCTTCATCCAATACTAAAACTTAAAGCTTTTTTTAAAGAAATACGTTCTAATTTTCATGACTATAGCTGCTCTTTACAGCTGGCTTAAATGGATGTTTCGTTAGTTTTGCTTATACTGCTGAGCAGGTTCTTCATTTTCCATTCCCCACCCTGTTTAGTGTGTAAAAGGGGTGAACTTTTTGCTTTACTTAAAACCTACTATATACCCAAAAGGGAGTACCGAATAAATTTTTCTAATATGCCAAAAAGATCTTGAGTTCCCTGGAAGCAATGTCTAAATTTTTATCCAAGTCCCCCATAATTCACAAATTCAGATTATACTTACAAATCTTTCTATAAAAAAAGTCTTATTTTTTGTTGGGCCCCTGGTCATTGGGGATCTTAGGTAAAAAAGTAGCGGGCAAATGTGCAAAATCACATCCCAAAAAAAAAGACAGCAAGCGTCAGCTAATAATTCCTTCAGTTTTAAAAAAAGCTTTTGTAAACAAAAGCAAAAGCCCAAATGGCATATTCCTGGAACAAATTGAAAAAATAAATTGCGTCACTCAAAAATACACGTCACCCTGTTCTTTCACGTCGCCCCTCTCGCCGTGAAAAAATTGGTTCTGGCTCGATTAGGAATGGGCAAAATACCTCACCACGATTTCTTCAAAGGGGGTGAAGATCCCCCATTTGTGATGATGGGCAAGTTTTGACTATTAAACGTTTTAGAAACCTCTACAAAATATATAGTGAAAAAAAGTTTTTAAATTAAAACTTTCCCTCAGGAAATTTTATCAGAAAACTCCACGAAAAGCGATAATGTTTTTAATTTCTTACGTAAAGTAAACCTTTTTAAAATTAAATTTTGAAATTCTATATATTTGAATCTAAAAATTTTGAGGGCCACTATAACTTTACTGTTTTGTGCCAAAAAACCCCAAACAAACTAACTACGAGATGGGGTTTCTGGTGGAATTTTAATTTAAACTACATGATATTCAAGTGCATCTTGAGAGCAAACAAAATTAAAATCTTATCAAGTCGCAAAAACCCTTTAAAAATACGATTTTTTAATTTTCCCCGCATTTCAAAACCTACCTCCAACCCCTTACCCTTTTCATCGTAACGGTATCACTAATTTGGGCCCCAAATTTATCTCTAAAAGTGAGCCTCTACATTTTTTTAAATAACCGTTCAGGGAACTATGATCGTAATTCCCCAAGCGCGACAAATCCCAAGAGGTTGGGGGCCCCTGGCACGAGTATGCTTGCAGCAAATTTGAAAATAGGGCTTGCTAAACAAAAAAAAACATTTGCTGCCCCCCGTCTCCTTTACTTCGACGTTTTAATTATGAAGTGAAAATATTCACTTTATTAAGGAAATGAAATGTTTAACATGTTTTTGGGGGCAGCTTACTTTACAATTTCTTTTAATGTCTTTTGATAAAAAAAAATAATAAAAAAAAATAGTCTGTGCTTGTTTTCCCTAAAACCCCAAAAACTAATAAGTCTTTGGCTTTTGAAACTCTTGGACTAAAAAGTGTCCCGGTTGGGGGTTTCCCTGGGTTTTGGGGTAAAATTGATGGAGATAAAACTCGAGAACATATTTATCTGTTCTCTTAAAATTTTTAAAGTCGCTTCCCGCGTCCCCCCCTTACGTCCCTCCCTTCGTCTCGATTAGCCAAGTTGCAAAAATATGAGATGAAAAAGCAATACCCAATCAATCCAACAAGAGATAGTTTTAATTTTTTCCCAAATATTACCCAGGAGATCAAAGAAAGGGCATGCTTGCCCCCTTTTTAAAAAAAACAAAAAAAGCGTTTTCCCCTTTTCGTGTTTTACAATTTTCTCTTTTCCCTTGTTGGTTAAAACAGTGGTAATTCGAATTTGACGTCCACGGGGGGTCCTTTTTTAACCCTGAGATTTTTTAAATAAAAAATGAAACAAAGTGTACGCAAAAAAACATTTATGGGGTCGAATATAAATATTCATTTTTTTGGGTGGTTCCTTGACTGCGTGCATGGCGGGAGTACCACAGGGTTTTTCCCAGCCCTGGAAGACATACCTCTTGTGGGGCATTTGGCCCCACGCGCCCTGGCCCTAAATGGGTCATACCCAGGATGTTTTTTTGTTACACTCGTGTACCTCCATTTTAGATTGACCCCTCATGCCCTACTCAGATGGTCTTGAGTCTCTTTCCCTGGTGTAACCCCAGATAAAAAAACTCACTGTCCTGAGTCATATCTTCGCATGGTCAGCGCACTACTTTGTCAAAGGCTGTGCAAGAACCCCTTCAGGGATCTCGCTCCCACCACGCCAAAGGCGCGTTATTTGTGCTGACATTTTGTTGGGGGTTTGTTTTGGGGGGTTTCCCATTCTCCGACAAATGACCAGAGCTTCTAGGGTTCTCCCTAGGATGTCTGAAGTGGCCCTTCCCCTTTGGGGTTTTAAACCTTGCTGGGGGTCGAGGAGGATTTTTTGCCCTCAGTGCTTTTGATACCCAGCAATTATCGCTCTGGGTTAGAGGAGGGGCCAGTCTCCTCTGGTGGCCCTGTTGGGGTCTGGGATTGTGAGTTCCCGTGGAAGATTTTGTTCCACTAAGCCAGTGTTTAATCACTCTTGTATTTCGATATTTAGCTATTCTTCTTGGGCCATGAGTTGAAGGGTACTTCAGGATATTACCGAGGGGAACCCACCTTTTTCTATTCGGGGGTTTTTACCCCCATTCCCCGGGTACCGCGTCCCTCTTTTTCCGTTAACTCGGTTTGTTCGATCCATTAAAAAGAAGTCAAGTTTTTCCCCCCATCATCTGTGATGCTAGAATAAAAATCTAAATCTATTTCTTCTGGAGTATTTGCTTCATAAAGGTTTTGAAAAACGGGCTGCCCCCAAATGAGCGTGCTCGCATTAAAAAACTCTGTCTCGTAAGGTTTTCCGTCTTGCATCTTCGCTATCTCTTGTTAAATAGGGTACTCTCACTTTGAAAATGATATTTCCACCAAGTGACACCCAAAGCTATGGCACTTTAAAACACAATTTTTTGTCGAGAAAGTTATCGCTTGGTGATTTAATAGAAAAGACCCTAAAAATTTTTAAAAAAAAAATATTCTTTTTTATAAGTAAAATAATAAGATGGATCATTCCGCGGAAATTAAATTTCTGGTTTTTTTAAATTGAATAAAACTTCCAAAAATGCAGCAAAATGTACCAAAGAGGGTGCCTTGCCACGCAATGGATCTTTTTCATCATTGAAAAAATTTTTTTTATTGAAAATCGACAAAGTTTTTAATTTTTCTCACCCCAAAAAATTATTTAAAAAAATTTTAAATTAAAATAAATGCTTTCCCATTATATATTTATTTCCTTCGAATAAAATTTTTTTCTTTTGATTTACTTCCAAAAACAACATCATTACTTTTCGAAATAAACTAAGAAATCAATAAAATAATAAAAGTAAACACACCAAAAAACCCATTCCCTTAATTCCAAATAAACAGGCGCACAATAAAAAAAACCGGTTAAAGCGCCCTTGTTTACTCACGTTTTGTATTTATTTTGAGGATTTTAGCTATGCCATTTTCCCCTTAATATATAATAAATAAATAAGGTCGGGTTGGGGGCAGCCTGGCCCGGGAAACTGGTCTTCGCGTGCAAGCCGCACCTCATCATTCCCCCTGTAGCCCTTGGCCAGGATCACACGGAAACGTGCTGCCAATACTGGGGCTTCTCTCTAAAGACCCCTGGAAAGAGGCCCGGTTGCCCCGGGGCTTGGAGACCCCATAGGCCGAACGGCGCTCTTGTGGGGCCTCCTCCCAAAAGATTTCTAACCAGAGACTTGACAAAAACAGGGGCACTGTTAGCTGTTAACAAGCAAGGGGGGTTTTTGTTTTTTTAATTTCTTTTTGTTTTCAACTTTTAAGTCCTTTCATTATTGACTTGCTGGTAAAAAGTGAATCCTGCATATGTATAAAAAGGATTTAAATTGTAGTAAGGTTCAGACATGGTTGGGGATGACACAGACGGAGACGACCAGACGTGGGGGAACCCCTGCCCACCCCCTACGCTTGGGTGGGTTTGACCCGCACAGGCCCGTCCGCCCCTTGTCCCCCACGTCATCCCTTACGTGCCTCCCTTCTTATAGATTAGCCAAGTTTTCATAAAATTTTAGACGTTAAGCAATATCCAAAAATTGGGGGATCCCTTTAAATTCCCAACTCGACACCCTTTTCGCGGTTTGGGCCCCGGGAAAAGGGAAGTTTTTACTTTCCCCAAACTCATGGTGACTCTGGGTCTTCTCGGGGGAAACCCCTCCCCTTTGACTACCCCCCCGACGGCGACGACAAAAAACACGGACGAATGATGAACAGACGGGGGCGACCAGACGTGGGGGAACCCCCGCCCTCCCATAGCTTGTGGCGGTTTGATTAGCACAGGCCTGTCCACCCCTTTTCCCCCCCCGGGCATCCGTTACGTCCCCCCCCTTCGTCTCATTTGCCAAAATACATAAAAATGAGACTGAAGCAAAATCCTCAAAACTTAAAGGGGCACGTCGGGTCCCAATAGTCGTTTATTATTCTTTTTGTGCAAAGTCCAACCGCAAATTCTCGTATTTGGCCCCTGATTGGGGGGTTTCACTCCCTGAAAAATGGCGAAAACTCTTGGGCTCGTCGGGGAACCTTCCCCCTTCCTTTGACTACTCCTCGCGGGGACAAAGACACAGGACGATGAGACACAGACGGGGACGACCACCGTGGGGGGCCCTGCCCCATTCACTTTTGGCTGGTTTGACCACAGGCCTGTCCACCCCTTTTTCCCCCCCCCGTCATCCCCTTTGTCTCTCCCTTTGTCTTTATTTTCCCAAATTGCATAAATATGGGAAAATTTTAAACAATTCCATACTGGAAGTTGCTTTTCCCCGATCCGAAATTTGTTTTTTTTAAAAACATTAGCCGTCGAACAAGTTCTTCCACGTATGACCCCCTGCCCCGAAGGGGGCTCTCATGCCATTTCCCCTTTCCCCCTTCTTTCATTAACACCCCTATTCTTCCTTTTAATTAGAGTTAAGCAATATCAAACAACCAAACAACGTCCCGGGATCCATTTTAAAATTTCCAACTCGCAACCTTTTCGTTTTTTGGGTCGTGATTTAGGGAGTTTTACTCCCTGAAACGAATAGCGAGCTCTGGGTCGTCGTCGGGAATTTCCCCTTCCCTTTGACTTCCTCCCCGAAGCGATGACAATGACAACAGGACGGTGGACACAGACGGAACGACCACGACGGGGGGAACCTCTGCCCTCCCTATAAAACTTGGTGCTGGGGCTGACCAGCCAGTATATGTCCCCCCCCTTGTCCTCCCCCGTATCCCCTTTTATATGTTTTCAGTGGGGGACGTTTTAAACAAAAACGACCCCCAAACCTACACTGTGGGCCCCCACGCAATTGAGATGAGCGATTACCAACCAAAATTTCATTTTTAAAAGGAAAAATAGCACCAGTGGTATGGACAGTGCGAACACCCGCGAATCAAAGCCGAATCAATAGGCCGATTCAGAACAACTCTGAATTTTTTTATTGCTTCGTTGCAAGGACGGCTCCAAAATCACCGTTTTCAAAATCATAAGACAGGAAAATGATGGATTGAGTCCAAAACAGAATTTAAAAAAATTCCAACTTTGACGGGAATCGAACCCTGGACCCCCTGCATTTATGCGATAGCCCAACCACAAGACCAACGGCCACACACAAGACCAAAAGAGCCCCCAACAAACCAACGAGCCACACTGCATTAAAGATATTAAAAAAGGGGCCTGTCCCACACAGAGGTGCGACCCCCCCCCAAATAAGCGTGTTGATTACTGTTGCTTTTTTTTTTTTTGAATGAAAGATTTACAATATGTTTTGGGTCATTTACCGGGTTTTGGTTTTTTGGGGTTTTGAAGTTGGGGATATGACTTTGTTCTGAGGCCCAGTATACTGGACTCTTTACTTATATTTACTTTTTTGGCTTTAAAAGTTTGCTTTTTTTCCTGAGGGTAATATTTTGTGTTTTTTTTGTGTCTGTGTGGTGACGTTTGTGTTTTTTTATTGGGCCTAGACTTTGAAGTAGGTCTACTGGGGCCTTCAAATTCCAACTCGACAACTACAATTTTTGAGATTAAAGACCCGTCCTGATGGGGCAGTGGTTAAACGTCCACCTGGAAAAGTAGAGATCCCTGGTTCGATTCCCCGGGTTTGGGGGGGACTTTTTTAAATTCCCCGAATTGTAGTAAAAAAAAACCTTTTCGCGGTTTTGGGGCCCCTGAATAGGGGGAGTTTCCCCCCTGAAATAAAGGCGACATGGGGCCCCTCGGGGGAAAACCCCTTTCCCTTTGACTACCTCCCCCACGGCGACGACAAAGACAAAACGGACGGATGAGACACAGACGGAGACACCCCGACGTGGGGGAACCCCTACCTCCCCATTGCTTTTGGCTGGTTTGACCAGCACAGGGCCCGTCCACCCCCTTGCCCCGCGTCATCCCTTAGTCCCTCCCCTTGGAAAGTGGTTTCACGGGGTTACTCATACTTATAGAAATTGTTTTATCTTGGAGGCGCGAATAATCTAAGCTGTTAAAGCGCCCTAAAACTACTACTTATAGCTTATAACTTCTTACAACTGTTTACATGATTAGGTCTAGGTCTTATCTGTTTTGGCTTGTTCCTGCTCCTTTTGTTTATAACTCTTATCCATTCACTGTCAGATGTTGATAGCTGTAAAACCTTTACTTTTAGGGTGGAAAACTGGCTTCAGGAATTGAAACCGGCAGAGGTATTTTTGAGGTGGAGAAGCTGGCTTAAGTAAGGGGCAGTGAGGCTTTTAAACCAAAAAATATGAAGGTCTTGATAAGACGGTAGATTTACTTTTAGGGAAAATAAGATCTGGCTGAAAGAAATCAAAAAACCCAAAAATGACCCCTTAATGAGGGTGGTAATTTTGGGTGAAATTGATCTCGGAAAGCTGGATAGGGGGGTTGGAGCAGGGCTGGTTTTTAAACCTTTAAAGAGGTCTTGGAACATAGGAGGGAAAGGTCTTAGTGGGCTTTGGGGAGAGGTGGAATTAAAACCCCGAGCATGAGTAGGGAGCCTATTGTGAGGGTGGAGAATGGGTGCAGGGAACCCCTTTAACCCAATGGTCGTGCACTTGGAGGTAGGGGAAACCCTGGGGTGGGCTAGGGGGCATACAGGACTGTAAAAACCTTTAGCCAAACAAAAGCGTACCTAAATGCTCAAAAAAAAGGGGACAAAGCTTAAAAACAAGCTCTAGAAAAAATAAAAGGTCGCCCAAAGTCAAAGACTCTATGTCATTTAACTTATAGTTTCTGCGGCCCCGTTTAATTTTCTGCCACCGCATTGGGACACACAGTCCCCCTGCTGCGGGAGTATTAGGTTTATCCTGCGACGCGGGTAAAATGCCTGATCTAAAATTACAATGTCCGGGGTTTTCCCTTTTTCCTTCTTTTATGAGGTTTTTTCCCAATTGCTCAAAGATGTCTTGGGAGATGCTTCCTGGAGATTTGTTTTACCCGGCGTGGACGATCATCCTCCGAAGAAAGGACACTTGGCGCAACAGTTTAGCTTCTCCATGGTGTAGCCTCCCCTGGGGATGACCGTGGTTAACAATCCCCCACTTGCGAAAAGTCCTTTACATCGAGTCCCCGTAACGACAGTCGAACCCTCCTTATCCTGGAAAAAGACAGCGTACCTACACAAATCAAAAAATTACGTCGCCGGCTCTTACAGAGTGACAGTCAAGCACATTATGAGGTGTATTTGGCTTTTTTTGAGTTTTTTGGACCATGTTTTGACCAGAATTAATGTTTGTGTTATGCTCAAAAAGACGGTGCTATTTGGGTTTAAAAATTGGCTGGTTTTGGGGGCAAAGAGCTTTTAAAATCCCCTTGGTTACTGTTGATACAAAAACGTTTTCAGGCACACCCCTCACGTGCTGCTAGTATGCCAAAGGGTTGACAGGCAGGGACGATGGAAGGGGAAGCATTGATCATAGTTTATCACCAACGGTAAATCGCCTAGGGGGGCGCCTGGCAGTAGTGTTGGGGCATAGTCTGCACTCCTACCCGGTGCCTGGCACGAGATCAGTCTTTAAAAAATTAAAACAATTCGATCTAGAATGTAAAAACACTTTTTTTCAAGAAAATCTACCACTTATGTAGTTAGGCAAAACAATTTCCTTCCGTTGTTGGGTGTTGCGATGCTGATCAAAAGGAACGTTTTTTGTCTTCACCATCGAGTCGAAATCACACAAAATGGGTCTTGTTCTCTTAAAACGGTCAAAAGTTGTGATTCTAAACTGGACGGCAACAAGGGTGGTGGCTAATTTTTTGAAGTACTTTAAGGGTAGATGCGAATTACACTCGATTCTGTTGCGAAACTGTCAAAAATTTTTTTAAAATTTTTCCATAAATTCCAAATCCCAACCTTCTCGTGGTTTGGCCCGTGATTAGAGGAGTTTTACCCCTTAAACTAAAGGCGGGCTTACGGAGACGACCACCCCTGGGGGAACCCCTGCCCTCCCCATAAAAGCTTGTGGCTGTTCTGACCACATAGGCTTGGGCCACCCCCCTTTTCTCCCCCGTCATCCCTTACGTCCCCCCTTCGTCTCGATTAGCCCCAAATTGCATAAATTGAGACGTTAAACAATATCCCCAATCAAAATTTGGGTTTTATATAAAATTTTATATCAAATATATGGTAGGTAAAAGATTTCCCAAACAGCTCAAAAAAGTACATTTAAAAATATGTTCTAAAAGTTTGATTTATTTTAAAACGAAATTTTCCCTATTTAGGAACGTGTTTTTAAAAAGGTTTGTTGTAATGGCTGGAAAAGTATTATTATGAAAATGTAGGACTCTGTTTTCGAGTTATGTAAGTTGTTTCACGATATATGATTTGTATTAGTATTTTATTGTATTAGTACTTACGATGGGTCCCGGGCGAAGCCATTTTTTCGGGAGAACCAACGTCTGACCGCAACCGATGCCCCAGTACGGATGATTACTTGACATCACAAAAATCCAACCAAAAAATTAGCGATTATTAGATAGCCTAATCCTATCAAATTAGCATCAAACATAAATTCCCCGCCCCTTTAAATGTACTTGGAGAGTTGCAAGCACTGTACATTTTCGTTTTCAATTCTTTTTTGTTGCTGTGGCGAGCCCCTCGGTGAACTGCCTTCCTGTCGGAGGCCGGGTGCGGCATCGGCAAATGCAACGAGTTGATCTCCCCGAGGCGATGCCCCTGCCCTGCTGTGGGGCCGTGCCTTCGCCTTCTTATGAACTGTAAACAAAAAATTTTTAAAGTTTGGGGTAAGCTTAATATGTATCTACATCAAACATACTAAACCCCAATCACTAGCAGTTGCAAGATTATGCTTGTTACTTGTTTGTTTACCTTTTCAAGTTTCTTTAGATAGACTGGAGATGGAATGTATCTATAAATCAAACAAATTAATAGTCGACTAGAAAGGGGGTTTGTGGGCGGAGCCCCCACGGGTCCATTTTCGGAGCCCGGCGGGGGGCGGGAGCTGGCCCCCCATACAAGAATAAGTTTCAAACAAAAAAACACGGCGGGGACCGCAGGGGCGGCCAAAACCCCTAACGATTGGAATTTTTTTTACTTTTAAAATTTACGGTCATGACCCAGTGCATTGTCAAAATTTTCAGGGGGTTTTTGGGTAATTTTGGATTTGAAATTTTTTTTTTTTTTGAGTTTTTCGACGAACCGAACACGTCAGCGGGCCGGGTCCCAAAAAAGTGGGCAGGATCTATCAAATTTAAGACTTGCAAAAAAAATTTTTTTGAAAAATTTTCAAAAAAGTTTTGGGTTTGTCGTTTTGGGGATACAAAAAAACATTTTTTTTTTGTCATAATTCGAGCAATTTTTCTACCCGGGCCCCTTTGCTCAAAGGAACCAGCGGGGCAAGGCCAACTTATGGTGTCCAGAAAAGCGTCCCGGAAAATTGGGCATCCCGGAAAAAACCCGAAAAACAAAGTGGTCCGATTTCAAAATTCTTTTTCAAAAAATTTTTGGAGGCAAAAATGAGCCAAAGCGTAAAAGCAAAGTCGTAAATCATTTTTGGGACATCCATCAAATTCTAACCGCAACCTTCTCGTGGGTTTTGCCCGTGTTAGGGGGAATTTTTTTCCCCTGAAACTAATGGCGAGCTTGGGGGCGTCTCGGGGACCTTTTCTTCCCCTTTTCCCACCTCCCCGACGGGGACGACTGAAACACGGACGGATTTATCACAGATGGAGACGACCAGAGTGGAGGAACCCCCGCCCTCCCCCTACGCTTTTGGGTGGTTTGACCCCACCCGGCCTGTCCACCCCTTGTCCCCCCCGCCCTCACCTTTTTGGGCCCTCCTGCGTCTCGTTAGCCAAGTTGATAAATATAACGTAAAGCAATATCCAATCAAATTTTTCGATTTGCCAAGTTGCATTAATATGGACGTTAAGCAAATCCCAACAACAATCAAATACACTCGTTATAGAAAAAAGTTCACTGACATGGTTTTCTTTCAAACTCCCTTGGGTTTTCCACTAACCCCCCTTTCGGGCCCCGTTCCCTGCAGCGGCTCAAAAGCTCTGGTCCCCCTTTATAGTTGCAGGGGCTCAAAAGCTTAGCTAAATGGCCTGATATCTTGCAAAACAACACATTCAGAAAAAAATATAGTGCTGAGTCCGCTTGGTTATCTGGTGTTCCTTGAAGATTGCATAGACCCCGAATGATCACCGCGTGAAGCACCATCTCATCCGCGTCTGCCGGAATGTCAAATATTGGGAATCAAATTGAGGGAGTGCTAGGTGGAACAAAGCTTCTTTTGATGATATTAGGTGCCCTAACGTTCCCTCCTGTCATCTTCTCATTTCAGAAATGGATGACTTTGTTGATATCTGCTGAGTTTGCACCTGAAATCTTCTTGTTATTTTGATTTCGACCACTTTTTGGCGCTGTCGCCATAGGTCCCAACACAGACCTTGATGGTTAATCCTTTGTTTCTTCTGTGCCCGTGGACATTTGGGCCATCAAATTCCAACTCGCAACCTTCTCGTGGTTTGGCCCGTGATAGGGGAGTTTTGCTCCCTGAAACTAATGGCGAGCACTGGGTCGTCTTAGGGAAACTTTCCCCTTCCCTTTGACTACCCCCCGACGGCGACGACAATGACTACACGAACGGATGATGACACAGACGGAGAAGACCACGACGTGGGGGAACCCCTGCCCTCCCCATACGCGTGTGGCTGGTTCTGACCAGCACAGGCTTTGTCCACCCCTTGTTCGGTCTCGCGTCATATCTTACGTCCCTCCCTTCGTCTCGATTAGCCAAGTTGCATTAATATGAGAAGTAAAGCAATATCCAATCAATCACTCAAATACATCATTATATTTGTCATAATACTTAAATCCCCTCCACTAATTGCTTTAAACCTCCCCCTGTAATCTATTTCACAATATCATAAAATAACAACATACTCCTGGAAAAATAGACAAATGCTGTCTTTTATTCTTTTTAATTTTTATATTTAAAATTTTTTGGCCGTAAATGTTTTTGGAACTGTCTGTAGCGTACACTGCCGTCTTTCTATGGCCCAGCCCACAAAGGACGGCCGCGCATAGTGACGCTAGACCCTCCCCTAGGGCGCAAAACTGCACCATCACCAACCCCCGGCTATGCAAAAGACGCTAGCAGCACCGCCAGGGGGCTATGCTACCTTGCCCGCCTCTCTCGCTTTTTAGGCCCGCATGCATAGTTGTCCTGACTCACCTCAACCGATGTTAGCTGAGGCATCTTTAAGGCGCCCTTTGCACACCCATGCAAATGAAACTCAAACCGCCCTCAGCAAAGCAGCAGCTAAGAAAAGGCTAGTTGGGAACTCCTTTCGACAAAAAACCGCTTGCTTAAATTTTAAAAATCAGCTGTAAATTGTTTTTTTTGCGTTTGAAGGCTTGATGTGCCAATGAAAAATGTCAACAACATGGTGCCCGGAGCCCCGGATACGCGGGTCCCCTTTCACACAGGCAAAAAAAGACTTTTTTAAAGAAGTTGTGGCCCAACGGGCCCAAAAATAGAAAAAAAAAAAGAAGAGCTTTTCTGGCAAAGAGAAGAAAGATGCGTGGAAAGGGGTGGCGAGTTCATTCAACTCGTATCAAATGTGCTCGGAAATAATTTTGACCGTTCTAGCTGGGGCCCACTAACCCTGGGCAAAAATTGGGTTTTAAAACTGGGCCCTAGCTCAGTTACAAATCTTTTGGGCCTAAGGCTGGGCTATTTCAAGCCCGCCCTGGGACCGTTTAAAAAAGTTAAAAAGGGCCTACATGTTTTTTTTAAACAGGCCTAGCCCTACCCGGGGAATGTTAAATGCATGTCAGTTTTCATTTTACAAGGCCTAGGCCTAGCAGGGTGCATCTAACAAGCTAGAGCCTAGCTAGGTTTCCCCTAGCCCACAGCCCTTTTTCATTTAAAAAAAGGCCCTTTTGGGTAGGCCCTAGCATAGCCCTGGGTAGTTTAACAAGCTAGGCGTAGGGCCTAGGCCAGCCTTCATGTCAGTTTCCCTTAAAAAAGGCCTAGAGTGGGCTGGGCCCCTAGACACATGTGGCTAGGTAGGGCCTTTGCCAAAATTAAATCTGCCAAGGTCCCGGGATTGTGAATTTAATCTGTCTTCTGAGCCTCCAATCTCTGCCGACAATACAAGGTTGTTATTATCATATGCCTACCTCCCTCCCAGTCTTTACAGGAATGCAATTGCATTTCTTTTGTATCAGATATCAAGCCCTAGGCCTGGGGGCCCTATGTTACAGTAATGCTCCAAATAAAACATGAACGTAGTCTATTGGGATACGTGATAATTTAATTTTTTCATATTAACTAATTGAACCAATGACTTTATTATTTTAGCGTACTAAAGCTCAGTTTAAAAAAAGCCTGGAAAACATAAAGACACGCGGAAACAACACACCCCAAGACATCAATACGTAGGGAGAGGGGGAGGGACCTCCCCCCCCGAACTCAACGGGTCCACTGTGAGTAGCCGCGCCGCACTTGCTCTTTTAGTGGATCACCCGTACGACTCCGACCCCATGGGACGCGGGAGCTTCCCCCTGAAAAGGATGGGCCGCATCTGCATCGCCCCCCTTCATGCTACCCCGGGACACACCCTTTTGGACAAAATTTGACTAGAAAGTTAGGCCCCAAACCCCCTTTTTAAAGTGCTACGGTAGTATATATTAGCCCGAGCATGGGCTATAGCCTTACCTTCTACCAGAAAAATTAAAATTTTTATTAGTCAAAATTCTACATACATACAAGCAAACTTTGGTGTTTAGTGTTAAAACCCCCCACCCCCAGATCTTAAGTAAATGTGTGGGCTAGATCTGTAATCAACCGGGGTTGTCAAAAACTCTTTTGTTTTTCACATTTTTGCTGTAGAAAATGCTTTGTTAAAATGGAAAAAAAATTTATTATTTATTATAGGCTACAAGCCCCATTTTTTTTCCATTATTTTATCACTTCTGCAATAAAATTTTTGAAAAAAAATATAAAAGGTTTGGTAAGTTTTTTTTTATTTCCAATACCACCCCTGACCCATTTCTGTGGCTCGGGGGCCTACTGAAAATTAAACAAAAAAAAAATAAAAAAGCCTAAATGGGCCTAGTAATTTCTACAAAATTTTTTGGGCCACAAACCTTTTTACGGAAAATTTTGATTTGATTAAAAATTTGGGTAGCTATGTAGGGCATTCGGGTAATTATAAAAGTATTCCCTAATGGGCCTAAAAGGGAAAAGCTAGTGCTTTGGAGGCCCACTTGTTTTGTTTTTCAAGCCCCCCACCCCCAGATCTGCAGTAAATGTGTACCCTAAATAAAACTGAGGTTTTTTCACTCATATGTACTCTTTTGATTTTTCCAGTTTGCTTTTGAAAATGCTTTTTGAAATAAAAAAAATTTATTATTTATTAAGGGTTTGGTCTACATGCCTGATAGATTTTTTCTTTTCTTTTTTGGGCATGCATGCATGCATGCAATGTAATATTTGTAAAACAAATGAAGAAAGTTACCATTTTTTTATGCAATTAAGCTGAGCCAACATGACTAGGCCATGTTCTGGGGCTTGGGCCTAATGAAAAAATAACAAATAATACCATGAATATTATAAATAAAAATTTTTAAACAATATTTTACAAACCTTAAATTTTTATTCAATTTCAAATTTGGTATAGGCCTTGGGTTTAAAAAAGTAAAAAAATTTGCCGTATCCAATTCATGAAGCCCTCCCCCAAAATGAAAGTGGTCCATAAAAAGTTTTAGCCCCCCTTCTATGGGCTCACAATTCTTAAAATACCTACCTTTTTTTTGGGGGGTTTGGGTTTTCGATGACGATCAGAACTCTCGCCAATCCACCCCATGAGGAAATAGCTCATCATCTCCCAAAAACCATGTCCCCCCCACTTCTCAAAGTATCTCCCCGTAAGCCTAGGGGGTTGCCCCCCAGGTCGTCTACGAGCCTATTTCTCGAAGTATCTCCCCAAAACCTAGGGGGTCAGAGGGTTTTATTACCTCAAACTACGCTAAAATTTAGAGTTTTTTTCGGGTTTTTTTTTGGGAATGGCCTTTTAGGAAAATACCACTGAAAACCTTGGCGTGGAAGAACGATTTCGAGCCATTCCAAAGTGCTACAGCGGTGCGCTCTCCGGTTTTCTGAAGCGCTAGGGAGCCCAATTGACGGCACTTTGCTTGTTAGAGATCGACCTCGATCCAACCCAAGTGCTACAATAGTGCACCCTCCAAGAATGTCAGAAAGGAATCCCTCTGTGAGCATTTTGGAAAACCCAGCCCACTGCCACGCAGGGGCTACCTCAGCTCGCCATTGCCTGGGCGGCGCATTGTGGGCCTTGGGGCGGATGAAGCGACCCCTGCTACGCACAGTGCCCCCGGTAAAAGAACCTCTGGCGCTGTTGAAAAAACCTGCTGTTCCTGCGTTAAGGGGCCCGAATTTGCTCTCACCGCTAGCGCAAAAACTAGGCGGGGTTGTCGTCCGTGAGGAGCACGTAGAGCGGAGGGCCAGCTAAAAAACCTTAGCTGGGCAAAAAACGAACTTCACGAAATCCGCCTGCGGGAAGCGAGGTCCGATGCAGATGCAGCTGCACCCAAGGCACGTGCCAAAGAAGCACGAGCGCAAAAACGCGGAGGAAGAGCTCGCGTTTGGCCGTGGGTCGGGACGTGAGGGATTCGGGGGAAAGGGTCCACCTCGCTTTGATAGGCTGCTGCTTGTTGTTTTTCTTAAGTTAATATTTTCCCATTTTTTTTTTTCGATTTATGTTGGGCCCTACTCGCTCCCCAAACACGCATCTTTTTTAAGTGTCGTCTTTTTGTTTTCACCTACCCGTGGCCACACAATGTCTTTTTTTTCCTGTGTGAATATTTTTTTTTTAAATAAATTTTCTTTGAAATGTAGCCTCTATTTTTCTTTAAAAATCTTTTTTAATCATTTATATTTTCCTTTAAGGTATGATTTTTCACTTGTTTTTTTTTATTTTAAAATTATTAAATTACAAATCATTTTGATTAAAAAAATTTTTGTTTAAGGTCTGCAGGTCGCATTTGGTGCGCCGCGATGAGGCAGTCAATCAGAAAACGGGTTTTGTTAAAAAAACCTGGTTCCGCGACAGTGGCGGTTTGTTTTAAAAAACCCCATTCTCTGATTGGCTGCATCGAGTCGCGGCGCACCAAACGTGCACGTAAAGCCCCTTTAAACAAAATTAAATAAAATAACTTTTGCAACCAATTTCATTTCACATCTATACCAAATTTCAAACATTATTTTTTGTTTTTTTTTCAAAAAATGAGCTACAAAAGGGATTTTTAATGCAAAAAAGAGGCGCGGTTTTAGCCCCCCAAAAAAAGGGGCGGCCTGTAACTTAAAATGTGGGGAAACCCCTTGGGGTGGGGGGGGGGCTCATCACGCCCCCCCTGCCCCCAGGGCATTTTTTTTTTTTGTGCTTTTTTTATAGAACGCACCCGCAGTAAACTTTTTTATGAAAACAAAATCTACAAAACATGTCTTAGTATTAATGACGCATTAAAAAGCTAAAATTTTGAAAACATTTTTACCAAAAGTGTTTTTACACTGTGCCCTTTTCTAAGTTTTTCTATAATTTATTGTGAAGGCAAATTTAATTTTTCCTGCCAATTTTCCATTAGGGCCTCTAATTTAAATTTTCCGGTTTCTGGAGGACTAAATTGACCCCCCACGCAGGCCATGGGTTGGCCACCCTGGGTTTTTAAACCCTTAGACCTGTTTATATTACTAACAGACGCGAGTTGAAAGCAGATTGAAACTACATTGAAACTAAACCATCGTACCAACGTGTCCATTTACATACCGTGAGAATTTTACCGGGGTAACCCACAACTTGCATCGAAGTCAAACCTAGTAATTAAACAGGGGCTTAACTTGAGGAATGTCAGGGAAAGTGAAAAATTAGGGGGTGCCTTTGGTTGCGTTCCCCAGAAGCGACCGGGCACCACACTTGTCGTCGTAGGTCGTGACATCACCCGTCGTTTGTCACTTTGGTCGCAACCTACAAAGGAAAACTTCAGAAAACCCAAAAAGTTCAAATTTGTCATGGGAAAAGGCGATGGAACGTGCAAGAGATGTGCTTTTAAATTTTGACAAAAACGACTGCCAGGCATGTGTAATCTTTGTGTATGCTCTAGGCCAAATAAATATTTTATGTTATGCCCTCACCAAAAGACCACTACGCCCACTCAAAACTTGAGCGTGTGGTCGTGGCCAGAACATTAAAGGTACGCTCGGGAATGGGTAAAGTGGGCGTCAAAAATTTTTTACGGAACGCTATAAAAAAACTGGTCGACCAGTCGCTTCTGAACGCAAACCCTAGAAGCATTTGACTTACGATTGTGTTTCAAGCTAGGCCTACAAGTTTTTTAGGTAATTTTTTTTACAATACAAAATTTGTATAGGGACCCCTAGTAGGCAGCCTTTTTTTTATGGTATTGGGAAAATTTTGCAGAAAAAAATGCTACGGTTCCAAAAACGACCAAAATATTTTGGAGAAAACACACCAATGTACAATAGGTAACGTGCTAGCAGAAAAAATGCAAAGAGATTCAAAAAAGGGAAAACCACTACCACCGTGCATTAGATTTATTGAAAATGGGGGTGCAATGAACGCTGGCGGAACGCGCTCCCTGGCCGTGCTGTTTGGGTGACAAAATTGGCATTGGAACGATTCGATCCGAATGTCCCCCTCGTCTGGGACGGGGGGCATTCATTCTTACAGCAATTTTGGAACACAGCACAAGCCAGACAAAGGTACATACTTTCTGTGTGAATAGGCCAGACCTTTTTCAGACACAGTGTCTCTTTTTAAGACCCGATACAACACTCTATAAAATTACGCCTGCTTATACCCGTTGTATCGTGCTTCAGCAGCGTTTCCCTGGACCAGAGGGGTGGTAAAATGTCAGTGGCGTATCCAGGAATTATAAAGGGGGGGGGGGTTTTTTCAATTTTTTCATAGATGTGCCCAAGGCTAAGTGGGGGGTCCCGGGGGGGGTTGCCCCCCCCGGAAAAAATTTTCTTCTTCCAAGGGCATTTTGGTGAAAAAATGGCGTTTTAAAACATTTTAATGACCAATTTTTATCTCTAAAATCCTTTTTTTATCCAAAGTTTTTTATTTCAAGGTAATTTTTTGGGGAAAATCTATGCATTTTTTAAACCCACCAACATTTTTTCTACTGAAATCCTTTTTTAATCCAAAGTTTCCTATTTCAAAAATAATTTTTGGGGAAAATCTTTCGTTTTTGAAGCATCACCAACTTTTTATATAGGTCTATTTAAAAACCTGTTTTTGATCTAAAAGTTTTCTATTTAAGGAATTTTTGGGGAAATCGTGCGTTTTTTAAGACGCCCAACTTTTTTTAAAAACCTGTTTTTAACTAAAAGTTTTCTCTATCAGGTCATTTTGGTGAAAAAATTTTGCGTTTTAAAGCATCACCAAATTTTTTTCTACAAAATCCCGTTTTGAATCTAAAAATTTTCTTTACATCATTTTGGTGAAAATTGTGCTTTTAAAACATCAAAATAACCAAATTTTTTATCTACTAAAATCCCCTTTTAGTCAGAGGTAAATTTTTTTTTATTTTTTTTTCCATTTACACTTTTTTTTTCAAAAGGGGGGGTTTTATCCCCCCTCCCCCCCCCTTTTGGGTACGCCCTGAAGATGTAAGTCCTAAGGGGTACGCAAATGTCGCCCAAGAGACACCCCTGTAGCCTCTCGGGCCGAACACCTTTTTTACATTGCTTCTCAAAAATCCGACGTCATGCACACTTCCCGGCCATCGACTACAACTCCATATTTTTAGCCGGGGGCCACAAATATTCACATTTGGAAAAGTAACGCTTCCTATTTCGATACTTTTCCGGAAAATCGCCCCCCCGGGTTTTGTATTGGAATTTTGATCCTCTACAATGCCAGCCCCTCCAGGAAAGTGCCTGTCATGAAAAAATGCTGCTTGATTGGTCTCTTCCTTTTCGTTGGGAAACCTACAAAATCTCCCAAATGCTCCCAATTCCCCCTTATCCGGGGTAGGCACCGGCTACAGGGACTGGTGGACATGGGGGAGGCTCCAAGGACTTCTGTAAAAAAAAAAAGTAAAGTTGACTAAAAATTGGTTTTAGGGCACACAAAAGTCGAGTTATCATGCTCATATACCCCTACCGAACCATAGGGGTTAAATAATGTTACCATGGCCTAGGGTATATATATTGGTATTGAAGTAATGGGTCACTGGCAAGTAGGTAATATTTTACCTACGAAAAATCTGCTGGGTTCAAGTCAATTATTTTAGAGAAATTCCCTAGCTTTAGGGTTTGGTTTGCACATTACAGGGGTTTTCGGTGGCACAGCTTCCGCTTTGTAGGCCTACAAACCCCACCACCTGCGTAGGGCTATGACAATTAAGATAAATTGCTGTAAAAAGTAGCCTGGGCTATTAGGCTTTTCTGAAAACGGTGTTAGGGTCTGCCCTATTCCTTTGGGAAAGAGGGGTAGGCCTAGGCCTTGGGGTTGGCCCAGTCTAGTTTGACCTTTCCTAGGGATTTGGGTCCAAAACCCAGTGCTGTTGGCCTGCCTAGGCCCCTGCCCTGGGGCCCTTTTGAGTGGGGGCCCTTTAACAGCCCAATTTTTTACGTTTGAAACTGTTTTTAATAGAGTTAAAAATGTGTACAAACTAAAAATTTGGGGAGGGTTAGGGGATTGGTAAACCCTGCCTACCCCTCCCAGCTGTGTGGCCTTTTGGTGGGCCTATAACAGCCCTATTTTTTTACCGTTTGAAACTGTTTTTAATAGAGTTAACAATGTGTAAAGCAATAAAAATTTGGCTAGGGTAGGGCTTAGGGTATTGGGGAAAGCCCGCCCTACCCTACCTAGGCCTCCCCTGCTGGTGGGCCTTGTGGGGGGAGCAATAAAGCCCTATTTTTATCGTTTGAAACTGTTTTTAATAATAAACAAGTGAAAGCTAATTAAATTTGGGAGGGTAGGTCTAGGCCCAGCCCTAGCCTAGGGCCAGGCCTACGTATTGGTTTAAAAATTTGGACAGCTAGGGATAGCCAAGACAATAAACATCGGGGAAAACCCTGGGTTTCCCCTAGGAGCTTTTTCCCGTTTTACGTGGTTGATAACTTACCTGGGAAACTGCCCCCTTGCATAAAATCTCAATGCACACAGCAATTGGAATTACTGGGCAATGGAATCCCTGTCTTTGATCTCGTTGCAATTTTCAGTGTGTGAGTTTGTCCTCTTTCTACCAGTTCCTTTTTAAAACGATAACGCAACTGAAATTTTCATTGGGGTAGAAACCAGGGGGGTTTTCCAAATCCCTCAAATTCTTCTTGGGGTTTGGTACCGCAAACATCGTTGTTTTTTTCCAAAATTCTCTCCACATACCATCAAAATCTGCCATCTGCCGAAGTCCCCCATGTTGGTCGTCTTTGAGTCGCGCACAAAGGGACCCCGCGACCGCCTTGTAGGGACTCAAAGATCGAGCTAAGGATCGTTTGAGGAAAGATTTTTATTTCTGCATACCCAAAAACGGCTGATCCGCTTAATAACTCGTGCAATACTCAGCTTAAAGTCAAGCTATGCATGCGGCCTTAGTCTCTAGTTTTTGTCTGAGGTGGATTTGGGGTTTTCTCAGCTCTTTGGCTCTGTTCTCGTTTTGTGCCCCAGTCAAATTGGGGCGGCTTCTGTAAGGTGGAAAGTGTTGAAGAAGTCTTTGCGTTTTTTTTCCTTTCATGTTTTATTTGTTTTACTTGGGGAGGGTTTTCTTTCTGTCCAGACCCAGGGAATTTATTTGCTCTGTATTCTTTCTGTAAACAAGTAGGGGTTTGGTTGTCCACAAAATTTCCAAATCGACACCTTTTCGCGGTTTGGCCGTGAAAAGGGGGGTTTCACTCCTGAAAAACTAATGGCGAGCTCTGGGTCGTCGTCGGGGAACCCCTTCCCTTTGACTACCTCCCCGACGGCGACGACAAAGACAACACGGACGGATGATGACACAGACGGAGATGACCACGACGTGGGGGAACCCCTGCCCTCCCCATATGCTTGTGGCTGGTTCTGACCAGCACAGGCCTATCCACCCCTCGTCCCCCCGCGTCATCCCTTACGTCCCTCCCTTCGTCTCGATTAGCCAAGTTGCATAAATATGAGACGTAATGCAATATCCAATCCAATCGTTGTCCACGTTTTGTGCTCAAAAATGTGTTGTTTCCGCCAGAACAGACTGCGCAGTTGATGTCTGGGCCTAGGCCAGTGTTAGGGAGTTCTTGAGTTTACTTTTATTTGGACACATTTTTAAAGAAACGTACTAATAACTCAATGTCATTTGACAATGTCGCAAAAAAGACGGAATTACTTGTTGTTTAGCCCGCGATTAGTGGAGTTGTTCTCCCTAAAACTAACGGCGAGCTCTGGGTCGTCGTCGAGGAACCCCATCCCTTTGACTACCTCCCCGACGGCGACGAAAATGACAACACGGACGGATGATGACACAAGACGGAGACAACCACGACGTGGGGGAACCCCTGCACTCCCCATACACTTGTGACTGGTTCTGACCAGCACAGGCCTGTCTACCCCTTGTCCCCCCTTGTCATCCCTTACGTCCCTCCCTTCGTCTCGATTAGCCAAGTTGCATTAATATGAGACGTTAAGCAATATCCAATCCTAGGGTGGAATGCAGCTTTCCTTTGCTTCAACATGGTAGTATTGCTGCAGATTCTCAGGTTTGAAGAAGTTTGGGTAATTTGGGATTTCTGAGTTAAACATGGGGGGAAACGGCACCTTGAGTCAACAAGTATACAACAAAAAGTTGCAAAAGAACAAATTTTGGTTAAACATCAGCCCAAAATATTAAACTTTTAGTGTTATTGTTACACTTGTTCACGAAAGGTAAACAATGCTGTTTTAATTATGTGGAGCAGTAGACACGGCAAGTTTATTTTATTGGAATGAAAGAAAATAGTTTACACATAGTTGTTCATCATATATAATAATTATGAATAATATGAAATATAAATTTGAAATACTTATTTACGAATAGCCAGCAATATTATAGTTTCATTAAACTTAAATCAAATAAAAAATTAAGGATTCCCATAATGATGAAATCCACTAGCTTATGTTTAAAGTTGTCATTTCAAGTGTCGAGCAAATCTGTAACTAATTATCGTCGTCTGGGGACTTTCCCCTTCCCTTTGACTACCTCCCCGACGGCGACGACAATGACAACACGGACGGATGATGACACAGACGGAAACGACCACGATGTGGGGGAACCCCTGCCCTCCCCATACGCTTGTTGCTGGTTCTGAACAGCACAGGCCTGTCCACCCCTTGTCCCCCCGCGTCAAATTCCAACTCTACACCTTCTCGCGGTTTGGCCCGTGAATAGGGGAGTTTCACTCCCTGAAACTAATGGCTAGCTCTGGGTCCTCATACGCTTGTGGCTGGTTCTGACCAGCACAGGCCTGTCCACCCCTTGTCCCCCCGCGTCATCCCTTACGTCCCTCCCTCTGCTCGATTAGCCTAGTTGCATAAATATGAGACGTTAAGCAATATCCAATCCAATCTGGGTCGTCGTCGGGGAGCCCCTTCCCTTTGACTTCCTCCCCGACGGCGATGACAAAGACAACACAAGGATGATGACACAGACGGAGACGACCATGACGTGGGGGAACCCCTGCCCTCCTCATATGCTTGTGGCTGGTTCTGACCAGCACAGGCCTGTCCACTCCCTTGTCCCCCCGCGTCATCCCTTCAAAGTCCAACTCGCTACCTTCCCGTGGTTTGGCCTGTGAGTAGTGGAGAAGTGTATTCCCCAAAACTAAGGGCGAGCTCTGGCCGGTTGGGGTGCGTGTTTCAAAGAGAGCTCTCGCGCAACTTTTTATCACACCTCTCTTCATTCACACAGCCTTACACATATTTATTTTCTTCTATCACTTTTTCGTCTCCATGCTTGCCGGCCCTCTGCAACGAGCACTCCTCCGTTCCCATCTAGTGTATCCCATCCTATTCAACATCCTCACTCCTTCCCATTATCCCCCCTCGTCTTCCCTTACGTTCCTCCCATTTGAAAGAAGACAAAATGGTGGTAATCCACAATTATGGAAAAAGAAAATTTGGAAGATTCCAATTCAATTGACATGAGCACTAATAACTCTACTGTTGAGTGCCCTTAAACAACATTAACTAACTAACTAACCTTACGTCCCTGCCTTTGTCTCGATTAGCCAAGTTGCATAAATATGAGACGTAAGGCAATATCCAATCAATCAATCAATCAATAGGGCCTTCAAATTCCAACTCGACACCTTCTCGCGGTTTGGCCCGTGAATAGGGGAGTTTCACTCCCTGAAACTAATGGCGAGCTCTGGGTCGTCCCCTTTGACTACCTCTCCGACGGCGACGACAAAGACAACACGAACGGATGATGACACAGACGGAGACGACCACGACGTGGGGGAACCCCTGCCCTCCCCATATGTTTGTGGCTGGTTCTGACAGACAGGCCTGTCTACCCCTTGTCCCCCCGCGTCATCCCTGACGTCCCTCCCTTCGTCTCGATTAGCCAAGTTGCATTAATATGAGACGTAAAGCAATATCCAATATCCAATCCAATAAACCATGAAATATAATTTTCAAATACTAACATCGTTTGCTTGCGTCGCGCAGTTGCACAGCGTGACTGCACACGCACATTTTACTAGTTCAATCACCACTTAAAGTGCCGGTAGAATATTTGTTTCTAGTACATATTGATTACTTTTCAATTTCCAACCGTAATATTCAGGGGAAGAGAGATCCTGGTAATGAACTGAACAATGATGCACAGTCTTCTAGTTACCGAGAATAGTGCTAGTGGTACAACAGAAAGCTCGTATGTACCGATAGCTTCCTTCGAATATTATTCTTTCTGATACCTTGTAAGCAGCAATGTTCGAGCAAGAAAGGAACATTTTTCAACTATTTCGTTTTTGACTTGACACTGCATTGCTTTAAAAATGTAGTTTAACATTAGTAGTGAACCTACTTTTGGTCAGGGGCTCAAATGTTAATTTTTACTCTCTGGGTCGTCGTCGGGGACTTTCCCCTTCCCTTTGACTACCTCCCCGACGGCGACGACAATGACAACACGTACGGATGATGACACAGACGGAGACGACCACGACGTGGGGGAACCCCTGCCCTCCCCATATGCTTGTGGCTGGTTCTGACCAGCACAGGCCTGTCCACCCCTTGTCCCCCCGCGTCATCCCTTACGTCCCTCCCTTCATCTCGATAAGCCAAGTTGCATAAATATGAGACGTTAAGCAATATCGAATGAATGAGGATTTCTCACATCGTGGTTGTCATTGTCTTTGTCATCTTTTGTTGTGTCATTGTCACCGTCGTCGGGGAGGTCCGTCACTTCGATACCAAACCATTGGCGAACCTTCCAGTCGAATAACGTTATAGACATCTCTTTAGAATTTAAAATTTTGATGTTCCCAATCAATTGAGTTTCGTTTTGAGCATAAACCCTTCATGGCTCCTTCCGGAACCTGAAATTCGTCTCGACCTTTGCTGATATAAAAAGTCCACAACATCTGATGTAATTTTCCAAAGTAGTTTTCAAGCAATTTGTAACGAATACCGAACCTTTAAATTTATTTTCACTAATAGATTTAAAACTGCTTCCAAGGTTGGTTGCGCTTACTATTGTGGCGGCAGTAGTGTTGGTTTCAGACTTCATGACATATTTTCTGTTTTTACTGCTGAACTGTATGCCATACGAGAAGCTTTAAAATATATTATGAACCAAAGATGTGGAAGCTTCATGGTATGTTCAGATAGTTTAAGTGCACTTCAGGCACTCCACGTGATGTTATCTACCCACCATTTAGTAATTGACATTCAGTTCTTCATGGAGTAACTTCATGCAAGAGGCTACAAAATCATGTTCTGCTGGGTCCCTGGTCATGTAGGTATCTCTGGCAACGAGGAGGCTGACTTGGCAGCCAAGGCTGCAACGCAAAAAGCTTCTACTGATTTTGACCTCGTACCTGTTCCTGATGTTCACATTTGGGTTCAAGAACCATGTTAAAATTAGGTCAGGATTGTTGGAATGCTTTGCAGATTAATAAGCTGCGTCGTGTGATGCCCTGTCTTTTACTGAAGGTGCGACCCCATTCATCCATACTTTCTCGTCGTGAGGAGGTTGTATTGGTGCGAGTACGAATGGGGCACACACACCTCACCCATGCCTATCTTTTTACCAGAGATAAGATTGCTCCGATTTGCGACACGTGCGACATGTTGCTTTCCGTTCATCATTTGTTGACTGACTGCTCTTAGTATGATGGTTTGAGACTCCAATTGAATTTATATCTATCATATGAAGAACTTTTGACTTATGAAAACAGTTTAAAAATTTTCACATTTCTTAACCTTAGCAATCTGATCGACAAACTATGACAGTTCATAAAATAAAATCCACGAAGAATGTTGACTTGCTATTCATTATGACGACTTTGGCAATTTTTTCCTGATTATGATTATGATTATGATTTGGTAATTTGGCATTTTATACATACGACAACTTTATCATGTATACCTTTTCCCGATTTGTCTTTCTACAAATATATCGACCTTGGCAATTCTTTTCATGACAATGATTTGAAAAACACGTTTAACCTTATTTACTGTTTGTTACTTTCATACATAGTCAACTAAATATCTTGAAGGCGCAAATGATCTTTGCCGTTGAAGCTCTCTAAAACTACTAATACTAATAATACTAATTGGAAAGAAGTATACATAAAGGTAGTTTACTTTCATAGACATAGACAACCGACTAGATTTTCTTTACTCGATTTTAAACACTTATACAATTTCGAGACGATTCAATCGTGAAATTGTCTTTATTTAATACATTTTTAATTTTATCTACAATATTTGATAATATATTCAAGCAAAGAATATCGCCAAAGGTGACTAAAATGGCACACATTATATCGATTCTTTACAGAACCACCGTGGCACAGACGATAGCACGGCGAGGTACCGCGCAGACGGCCGGGGTTCGATGCCGGCTCATGTTTAATTTTTTTTTTACAAACCCACTAGCAAGGGGTGAACTTTTTATCAAGGGTTTTCTTTAAAAATGTATAACATTTGTTTACGGTACGTTTATTATTTATAAAATTAAACGATGAAATAAATGGAAGTTATTCAAGGACAATCTATGAGACTAGTTTTTATTTTTATTACATTTTGTCGATTTTTAGATACAATTTTAATTGAAACATTTACAACAATGCATTTAATTATTGGCACCGCAAAGATAATCACGTAAATTTATCATATTTGCCTGATTGATATGTAAGAAATACCTAAACACTTCTTCAGGTCGTCCACGTCCTTGACGTGCTTGTTCACGGCCTCGCCTCTCTTCTTCGCCTCTTATTTGTTTCCCGTCTCCTCGACGATCAACGCCTCGTCGCCTCTCTTCTTCGCCTCGTATCTTTTTCCCGTCTCCTCGACGATCAACGCCTCGTCGCCTCTCTTCTTCGCCTCGTATCTTTTTCCCGTCTCCTCGACGATCAACGCCTCGTCGCCAAATTCCAACTCGACACCTTCTCGCGGTTTGGCCCGTGAATAGGGGAGTTTCACTCCCTGAAACTAATGGCGAGCTCTGGGTCGTCGTCGGGGAACCCCTTCCCTTTGACTACCTCCCCGACGGCGACGACAAAGACAACACGGACGGATGATGACACAGACGGAGACGACCACGACGTGGGGGAACCCCTGCCCTCCCATATGCTTGTGGCTGGTTCTGACCAGCACAGGCCTGTCCACCCCTTGTCCCCCCGCGTCATCCCTTACGTCCCTCCCTTCGTCTTGATTAGCCAAGTTGCATAAATATGAGACGTAAAGCAATATCCAATCCAATCCAATCTCTTCTTCGCCTCGTATCTTTTTCCCGTCTCCTCGACGATCAACGCCTCGTCGCCTCTCTTCTTCGCCTCTTATCTTTTTCCGTCTCCTCGACGATCACCGTTCTCTATCAACTCGCATCCTTTCTTCTTTCCAATGACGAGCGGCATGTCTTTCATCGAGCACGGAGCGCAGGTCTTCATGAAAATCACCTCCACGCATGTACGAATCTCGGCAAGCCTCTGCAAACAAACGTCACCACCGTCAACAACGAAATATATTTTTTAAACATTCCTCAAACCATTGAAGCCCACACATTAGGTATCTTTCAACTTTACGTAAAATAATGATGTTAAATTTCCACACTTCCACGCAGAATTTTTTGACTCCTCCCCTTCCTTTGCGGCGCCTCCGCTTTGGTTTGGACGCGACGTCTTCGTCGCCCTCGTGGTATTCGTCGACGATGGCATCCATCATGTCCCGTTGCGTCCAAACGACCGTGCCATCTTCTACATCACATGTAAAATCAAACGAAACAACACTCGTGAGTGGAATTTTACAAAACAAATTGGCCACAATTGACGCCAATAAATTGTGTTTCAAGTAAAAGTATTGCTTAATAAATATACTAACCTAAAGTGACCAGTTCTTCAGACATTTCTTCAAAATTGATCAAATCAAATTTTTAGAATCAAGAGAAGCTTCTTCAGACACATTCACTTATTTCTTTCCACATTGTTACAATATTAATTGGCTACAACAAACTATTTAACTTTTGGTGGCTGTGCACACGGTCTAAACTAAAGTGTTTTTACAGCCGACTCACCGTGAGTATATTATTTTCTTTTCGTAACCACACACTATTTTGGATGAAAAATTTTTACTTTTTAAATATTTAATTTAATATAAATAATTTGCGTGTACGCTTTAGACTTTTTTAACATTTTTATAATTTGTAAAATTTAAAAAAAAATTCTATTTTTCAAAAAGTCGTCGAAAATGTCGATACGACAATGTCGTTGATCAAATGCGATTTCCCAATCAAATATCCATACGTGAATGGGAATGTGCGAAAATCAATGTATAAATAAAAAATTGACGTCTCCATTTGAACCACCACACAATACATGGAAATAATTTAACATTGGTTTACGTCGCTATTTTAAATCTAAAGTAGGGCCTACCTACAAAACCTTTAACGTCGCTATTTTAAATCCAAAGTACCTACTGATCAAAAACTGTCCATACCAACTGAAAGAGTTTTGATTTTTTAATAAAATGTTTTAAAAAATTACAAAATATATAGGGAAAAAATAAAAAATCTTTACACACAATGTAGTCGAGGGTACAATTTACAAGCAAATCATAGCTAAACTTGCATACCCCTTTACGTACAATTTGGTTAGAATTTTTGTCATTTTTATGCGGCGAAAATTTCTAAAAAAAATCTATTTTCAAAAAGTCGTTGAAAATTTCGATACGACATGTCGTTGAACCAATGCGATTTGTGACAAATGGACCAAGACGACTTTTTCGACCAAGCCGACGACAACGACATTGACCTAGACGACGAACGACGACGACGACAACCATGTTGGTGTGCCTCTTGTCGTGGTTGTTGCTCAAGACGACGGACCATTACAAGCTCCACCACAAAACAACAACGACAACAATGACGTCCCTTTGCAGGAAGCAATCGACAACATCGACGAGATTCCCGTCGCGGCCAATGTTGTGGCACCCGCACGTCGTGTTGTGCCTCGGTTGCGCAGACTAAACCGTCACAACATGATGGCCAGACGTATGCCCGACGCCGACCTGCTACCCTACAGCGTGGGCGCAATGGATCGTGTCTGTCGTCATTGCGCCGCACAGCACTTTCTCGGCGAGTCGAACGCGCAAAGACAACATTTCGAGTGTTGCATGAACGGTTCTGTACGGTTACCCGCGCTGGGCGAGCCACACCCGACGATGCGCCGTCTGTGCGAGGAGCAGACCGCAGAGGCGATACACTTTCGGGCGCACTCTATAGCATACAATTCGGAAATGTCTTTTGCATCGTTCCACTCGGCCCCCACTGGCTTCGCCGCCGTCGAAAAACACTCCTCGGACCTACGCGGTCCACGGTCAGGTACATCATTCTGTGCCCGACATGGACCCGCAAAATGGCGACGGCGTGCGACGCTACTGTCAACTCTATCTTCTAGACTCTTCGGAGGCGACCACTGCGCTTCACTCGTCAAGACAACTTACAACGTCGAGTACTAGAGTGTCTGGACGAAATGATTCGTACGGTAAACCCTTACTTTGTCGACCACGTGCTACAGACTGAACGGTTGCTCCTTCCACGCAACAACAACAACAACGCCAACGCGACGTCGTCTTGGCATTCGGACGAGACGACGCGACGACGCTGCAACGCCGAGAGGTCCGCCGCAACGCGATACCGGAACCGGCAAACGCAGTGTCTTGTCTGTCGCCGGAGACTCTAATCCCTTTGGCTTTGACGTGCGAGTGCAATGGCGCGGCCACGACTATTACAACGCCAACAACGTTTGTCCGCAACTCGATGCGTTGGTGTTTACGCCGTTGCACCCACGCGGCGAGGAGGGTTGGCATCCGTACATTGCGCGGTACGACGCGCAAGGCAATGTTTTACCTGTGCAGTTTTATGCGTACCGACTGGCAGTGAGACTCGACTATTTCTCTCCTCTCCATCATTGCGGCGCGCTACTCCAACAGTACATTGTGCACGGCTTTCTCCGCGCCGAGGCCGCTCGTCTGTTGTATATACGCAACAACCAGACTAAACTACGCGCCACGGAATACGCGTCGTTGCGCGCCCACGTCGAAAACGTTGCCAACGCGGCCGGCGGTGTCGTGGGTACGCTGTTTGTGTTGCCGGCAACCTTTTACGACGGGCCGCGCCATCGACGGGACGCCTACCTAGACACTCTGGCCATCTTGCGGTCTCGTGGTAAACCCAGCATGTTTGTCACGTTTAAGTGCAACCTCAGGTGGCCCGAGATCCTAGCCAACCTTCCTCTAGGCACGGATCCGCTCGACCGACCCGACATTGTTGTGCGCGTGTTTCACCTCAAACTACTCGAGTTTGTGCGCGAGATTTACGTGAATCAGGTGTTGGGTCTGGTCGACGCGCACGTCCACACTGTAGAGTTTAGTCGTCGGGGTGTACCGCACGCCCACTTTATCCTCGTGCTGGCCGACCGCGATAGAATACGCGACGCGGACGCCGTGGACGAGGTGGCGTGCGCCGAGCTACCTAATCGACTCGCACAACCCGACCCCACCGTGCCCGTACAAGCTCGA
>JAMZAV010006206.1:0-51058 GCA_024449915.1 Sweltsa coloradensis
GACAACAAATCCTAAAACCTAGCGGCTGCGTGACCTTGCTTATTACAAGCAATCAGTGATGATGTAGTACCGGCGCCGCCAGTTGGGGGCGGGAGGCTACAAGAAAACCAAATAAATAACTAAAACTCTAGCGGGCTGCGGTTGACCTGGCTTACTTTACAAGCTCAATAATATCGTTTATGTATAACCAAACACATAAACGAAACCAGCATGGTTTTCTGCCAACGGTCGTGTTCCTCAATGCTCATCACGGCCTTCGATGAATGGCAACATGCCCTTGACCAGACCAAAACAGACAAGTAAATGTCATTACACTGACTGGTCAAAGGCCTTGATTCTTTTCCCACAGGAGACATACAACCTGCGTTACTACGGTATAACGGGTGAACTCTACAATGGATAGGTGCTTTCCTACTAAATATACCCAAGTAACAGTTTTGATGGTGCAAAATCGTCTAGCAGTCCAGTGCCCTCTGGCATCCCTCAGGGATCAGTATTGGGACCATTACTTTTCAACATCTACTTGCTCGATCTACCGGGGTGCGTCTCTTCCAGAATGCTCCAGTACGCCGACGACTGTACCCTGTACCGCATAGTGAAGAGTCACCTGGACCTCGACGCGCTTCTTGAAGACCTGAAAAACATTGGAACTTGGTGCAAAGTGAACCTAATGAATCTAAACCCTTCCAAAAGTAAGCATATGTGCCTGTCAAGATCTCTCCGTCCGATACCATTCAAACCAATCATCGATGGCAACGTTATACCTTCTGTAGACAGTTTGAAGCTGCTGGGAATCACAATCACTACGGACCTCAAGTGGAATCTCCAAACAGAAATTATCAGAAACAGGACATCTAAATTAATGGGATTCCTAAACAGAACACTACGGGGAAGCAAACCCAGAACATTCCGACTCGCTTACCTGGCTCTGATCAGTGATCAGGCCAATTTTAACTTACGGTCTTCCAGCCTGGCACCCTACAACATCTACTAACATAGCTAAACTGGAAGGCATACAAAACCGCGCCACTAAAATCATTTTGGGTCACTCAGGGAGGAACTTAAGCGCCGAAGAACGACGACAGAACTCTCATCTCCCTAGCATCGAAACGTACACCAAGCAAGTCGACTGCATCGCTGTTAAAAGCATGGCCTGTGGCAAGATGGACGTCAACCTCTTCAAGCGAGTCCAACTTGGGTATCGGTACGCTGAGAGAGACAAAGGGGTTCTGCTGTACCCACCTAAGGCGCGCACTTCCGCATATCAACGCTCATTCTTTTACGTGCAACGATACAGTGGAATGCCCTGCCAAACGATATCAAAACATTAAAATGCGAAAACTTTATAAGTGCTCTTAAAACTCATTTGTTAAAAACCTAAACTCTCCTGGGCCATCTGACATAATGCATCATCATACGTGACAGCAACCATAGATAAATGTTACAACCAACTTTTCTTCACAATGACACCAAACTTCTTAGCTCACTTCACAATTATTGTTTGTTTGTTCTTTTCTTTTCTTGTTCTAATATCTATAACAACTCGGCAACGGACTATGGACATGTTGGTAAATCGAATATTGTAAATACATATTTCCTGTAATTTTACTTATACTTCAGGTACGCCTGTTAATCTTTACTCAATTATTTATTTATTTTATTTCAATATATATTAAAGTCAGTTTAATTAATTTAACTAGGTTTACAGATAGGGTAATGTAATCTAATTTAGTGTTTACGCTGGTGGTAGGCCCCATGTGGTATGGAGCTTGCTCTGTTGTCTACCTCCTTCAATATTCATATGTACTTGCTGTATCTGAATATTGTCAATAAAGTAATAATATAATAATAATAATAATAATAATAATAATAATAATAATAATAAAATATAATAATAATAATAATAATAATAATAATAATAATAAATAATAATAATAATAATTAATTATAATAATAATAATAATTCAATTTCAATTCAATTCAATTCAATGGATTTGATGAAACACACACAAGACATTTAACAATATCAACAAGCAAGTTGCCTTCATGAGCAGACTGCTCGTGTGAAGGACTGCTTCACATAATAACATTTTAATTGTGCCAGCCGCCACGGTAAATATTAATGAACTATACATCCTTAAAACCTTAACAAAATAATTAACCAATTAACTAAATAAATAAAATTAAAAATACAATGTATAATTAAAAATTCATGATAATAAGTTTTAAATGTAACCAATTCAATAAAACATTTCAATAAAACAACGAACAAGTAGGCCTACATACATAATCTTAATATTAAAGGTAAAAGCAATTTTAAAATGGGAAATAATTCACCTCTCTTTTACTGCATTTTCTGCAAGTTTTTTAAAATGAACATATTTCATACATGGTTTAAACTCTGGAATCTTGCATAAAATAGAATTGAACAGATATGGGCCTTTATATGATAACTGGTTACGTGTATTTGTTAATCTAAAGTCAGGTACGGTTAAACGTAGCACTGATGAATTTCTAGTATTGACAGCACTATTCACAAAGTCATGGTTACTAAGATTATTAAAAACATATAAAACAGTTCTATAAAAATACAGTTGTGGCAATGGAAGAATGTCGTGCTCTATATAAACAAAGTCAGTTGACTGAAGCCGCTGAAGATTAAATATGGTTCTCATGATATAGTTTTGAGCAGTGATCAGTGATGTTAGTTTATAATCAAATGTTCCCCCCCAATGAATGATACCAAATTGCAAATTCGATTGAAAAATAGCGAAATACAATTGCCTTAGAACATTTAATGGCATAATTTTTTTTAAGATAGTAGATGATATAACTGATGGATCGAAGTTTTGTTGTTAACATATTATATGCATGCTCCAACTCAATGATGAATCCATATACAATCCCAAATATTTTATATACTCGCAGCTTTCAATACACTTGCATTTACAATTAGTTGTTTCAATGCAGTTTTATTCATGGTAAACAATGTTCATATGAGGAATAGTAGTCTTCTCTTTAAAACGAAATACAATGAATTTGGTTTTTGAACTATTTAAAACAAGACCGTTATTTCTAAAATACTTAGATAAAATGTGTAGATCATGATTGACAAGCATTTGCAAAATTACATACGTGACGGCTGAAAGCACTAAAGCTGCATCATCTGCAAAAAGAGTAACTGAAGCATACAAAGGCAATATTGCGAGATCGTTTATAAAAATTAGGAAAAATATTGGGCCCAACACAGACCCTTGAGGAACCCCTCGTACTACAGTCAATTTCATGCTGTGTGTTCCATTTATGACAACGATTTGCACTCTTCTATTTAAATATGATTCGAACCATTGACCTCTTAGACCACATCTGTTGAGCTTATTTACCAATAAGTTATGAGAGTTCATATCAAACGCCTTACTGAGGTCCAAATACAGTGCCATGGTATTGTCATTCTTTCCAATTGCTTTGGTTATATGACTTGTGTGATTCTCTATTGCCATGTCAACATTCTTCTTTGGCAAGAAACCAAACTGAATCTCAGAAAAGAATTGATTTGACTGTAGAAAGTTTAAAACCTGATTTTTTACACAAACCTCTAAAATTTTCGATATTGAAGGCAACAATGAGATGGGTCGATAATTGTTAACCATGATTTTATCACCACTTTTAAAGATAGGGATTATAAGAGCCGTTTTTAAAATATCAGGCACATAACCATCATTAAGAGAAAGATTGAATAAATGTTTTAAAACAGGTACAAAAATATCAATGTTATCTTTTATCATACAAATATTTAATCTATCAATGCCTGCGCTTGATTTGCTTTTCATGTTTCTAATAACTTCAACAAGATCAGCTTCAGTTATATCAGAGACGTGCATGGTTTGGTTAACCCACTGCATACCATGATCGTTACTAATTGTATCGTCGTTGATAGCATTGGTCGCCGCTGTATTCGCAACATTTATAAAATATTCATTAAAGTAATTAGCAGCTCTAACGGGATCTTTATCAGTGCTAATAGTTTCACCATCTATTAGAATTTCGGATATTCCCTCGCGCCCTCTCCCCTTCAAAACCTTGTTTACTACGTGCCAATAGTTTTTACCTTTATCAACTGCCTTCTCTATTTCTTCCTGGTAGAAATTTATTTTATCCCGCTTTATTTTTTCCCTGACGAGTTTACTGAAAACTTTATAACGATGTTTTAAAATTTCATCTTCTTGGTGTCGCTTTAAAGACTTATAGATAGCCTGTTTTTGAAGTGTAAGTTTTATTGTTTCCGGTGTAATCCATTCTTTACGTTTTCTAGTTTTGCTGTTCAGACTATATGTTACATATGAGTTATCAATTATTAATTTAAGTTCCTGGAAAAAACAACTTGAAAGCTTCCTCTGCATGTACTGAGCTGAAAACCCCCTCCCAATTGTGCGAACTTAAATTTGTTTGAAAAAGTGTCTTGTTTAATAATAATAATAATAATAATAATAATAATAATAATAATAATAATAATAATAATAATAATAATAATAATAATAATAATACTAAAAATAATAATAATAATAATAATAATAATAATAAAAAAAAAAAAAGTGGTGATGCTACACAGAACCCAGTGCTGGGAATGAACAGGATCAGTTCGTAAACATTGAAGACTTGATTCTATTCTATTGATTCTATAATATTGAATTCTCTAAAAGCGCATTTCGGAAAAGTTTCATTATAAACTCCCCGTGTTTTACCTTCTTCTTATGTACTATCATAAGAATAACCGACAGTGTTGCCTTGAGTCTTTGATTCGGGAGGTCCGGGCAGTCTTGGAGAGGCACGAGTTCCTTTTTCAGGAACTTTTGGGAACGCGTTCCTTTTCTTGATCAAAAGGTACTATTTCGTAGGAACTTGGGACGAATTTAACGTTCCTTTATCCCTTCGCCGTCGTAATCCTGTCGAATTCCAGTACCTGATATCGTAAACTGCAGTATGGAAAATATCTTGTGACATCTTGTGTTTTTTGAAAATGACGCCACCCTCGTCAGATGGCCTGAGACTCACTTTAATAAATAAAAGTAATGATAAATTAACTCATTTCACATTTATTATTGTTTAAATCAGTGATGGTATAAGGAACGTGAAAGGAACTAAGTTCCTTTTGAGGAACGAGGAACGTCTCAGTTACTTTTTTTTTTTAAGGAACGAGGAACGTCTCTGTTCCTTTTTAGGCAGAAGTAACTTAACTTTTCAAAGTTCTTTTTTGGGGGGAACGATGCCCAGAGTGGTTCCCTGGTATGGGTTCGAATCCCGCCGTAAACCGCAATCCAAGTTTTTTTCAAGGTTTTCCTCAGTCGATGCGAATTCAAGGGATTGGGTCCTCTTACCGCAGCATACACCTAAAAAGGGACACACATTGCACCCTATAACAGGTTTCTCGTTGATATTTTTTTTATGTATAACAATAGTTAAATATAATATCAAAGTTCAAAAAGCAAAAATGTTTACGTGAAGGTTTTTATCAGATTCGTAATTTTTAAAAGTCTTTACCTAACTAAGATAAGGATACCATTTGCCGAGATAAAAAAGAAAGCAATAATTTCAACACAATAATATAAGATTAGGTAAGTAATAATTGTTACATAACGGATAAAGCAAACTTGATACCACAAAGTTAAATAATAAAAAAAATACCTACAAGAAACTAGCCTACTAGAAGTCATATTCAATTTTGTCTGCATTTGCTATGATAAACAAGTGAAATTTGCAAACTTAGAAAGTAGGCCTGTAAAATAACAAAGTAAAAGTATAATTATAATAATTTCTGGTGGGAAACCTGGCCAGGGTGCAATTCATGCCCCTCTTCGTCTAACTAGATATATGTTGCGGATATGAGAAACAAATGTGAAGGGATGTCCATGTCCGAGGGCTTTAAGAGGACTCAATCCCTTGCATTAGCATCAACGACTGAAGAAATTAAGTCAGGCTTGCCGGTCTCGACGGGATTCGAACCCAAGACCTCGCGAATCAGAGTCGCGTACTTTAAAATGAATAGTAAAACGGTGTAAGAAATAATATTGTTGAGCGAGCGTAGCGAGCGTCTCCACTTGACTCTTATGGCTCGAATGTCTGTTTTTTTTTTTTTTTTTTTTTTTTTGTTTTTTTTTCTGTTACTGCTTCGGTACAGGTCGCACCGTTTCTCTGATCGACCTGAAATTTTGCACACATGTACATACCACCTATGCGGGTTGCTGCATAGTTTTTGAACAAAATCCGATCGTTGGTTATAAAAAATAAAAAATAAAATAAAAAATAAAATAAAAAAATAAAAATGTTCCGATCGTTATGAAATTTTGCAGGGTCAATAAGTACAACATTCTCTCCTATTTTACAAATTTTCAGCTAAATCGGGTAAGACCTTAAGTAGTGTAGATAGTAATTACATTTTAACAAAAGTACCGTTACCATGGCAACGAAAAGTCTCACTATGCACTGCCACCTAGAAGTAATCAAAATACTATCGAGGAAGCAGTGTATTATTTGATTTGTTATCAAAGAGTTAAATAGTTTTCCCAAAGAAATTATGTCAAGGTTCTCTAGATGGCGGTGGGTTTTATCCATTCTCTCCTATTTTACAAATTTTCAGCTAAATCGGTCAAGACCTTAAAGACTTATTGGTATGTATGTAACATTATGGGAATGTCTAGGAGAAAGTCTTTAGATTAAAAAGAGGAGTTTAGTAGATACAAAGTTGGACCTTGAAGGAATAAACTATTAGATTAAAAATAACATTTTAATACATTAAAAAATTGGTCATTGTGATGCTTTAAAAAGTACAGATTTTCACCAAAATTACCTTGAAGGAGATTTTTTCCGCCGGGCCCCCCACTTATAACCATCAGTACATCTATGAATTATTGGTTGGAACCCCCCCCCCCCCCCCCTTATGAATTCCTGGATACGCCACTGGCACTAAAAAACCCCTCCACTTGCGAATTTTTGGATTTGGTACTCCCGGATTTGCGCCCACCCAATTTCAAAACTCTAGTGACGCTCCCTGGAAGCAGTCAGTTAATCTAGGGTGTGCTGACTTTTGGCTAGTAGTAAGCAGTTATACGCGTACCACTCACTACCTTTTTCTAGGGTTAAATAGTTGACGCGGTTTCTTACGTAGTTATGTAATAGTTGCAGTCGTTGCCGTGTTATATTTATGGAATTTCCTTATTTTCCATAAAAATCTCTCAAATTGAACAAATCAAATCTATAAATTCAAAAATTATCCGAGGGTAAGCATCCGGACCCCCATTGTTGAGTCCCGGCATTGTCGATCGTAATTCGTAACGTTGAAGGCTTGAAGGGTAAATTATGTTAATTTATTTTTTCAATCAGCCAAATTTACAGCCTGGAAAAATACATTTTTAAATCTGGTAAAGTCAGGGAATTTGGTAATTTGGTACGTGGGTTCGAGTCCGCATAAGGCATGGGTTTAATGTAATCATCCTCCACCCTCATCTATCACCACTGTCTCGAATAGCCTTAGTGCATTCCTACAAAATCATCATCACCTTTTTCAATAGAAATTATAAGCACTGATCCTCCCCCCCCCCCCCAACAATTCGAAAAAGAGTTCCTAATTTATAACGCGCCTGTAGAAACGAAATGAACTGTGAGAAATACGACCTCGCTTCTACGTCGGTGTTGTGACTAGTAGTGTCCATGCAGCTACGTCACTGCTAGTTCCTCGCGCAAGGTATGGGCGTCATCAGACCGGTGCTGGAGAGAGTGAGAGCTGTCAGACTCAGAGCATCTTGGCACAAGGCCGCGCGCTGCTCAGGTATTGTTGTTGTTAGTCGAGGTTCGCGTGGTTTGTCGTTAGGTCATACAACGTGCACACGGTCAACACCTCGGTGTACGGTGCGGAGAGTTGAACATGTGTTAACAAGTGACCTTTCTAATACGATATTTCATGTAAGTAAACAGCTCCAGCCGCTTACACAGCTACAGCTATAGGTGGGCGTAGCAGGTAGGTCTAGATAGCTACCATCAAACTTGAGTGACATAATTCGGAAGGGCTTTGCACTTTGAACGTAGATAGTGGAGAGTACGTCAAACAGTTGCATGCAATCGACACATCCCATGAACGAAAGAATTGTGCTTTGTGGCTCTTGTGCTTGTAGTTGTAGGTATATTGAGTATCTTATATCCTAGCTTCGGCCGTGGGGTAGGCAACAAATGTAAACAAATTTACAATGATCACGAATTTACAAAATATTATAGTTTTGTAACAAACTATTAAATATAATGCGATTGTATATTTTTTGTTTACTATATAAAATGCACAATGTATAGACCATCGACCATATTGTATATCTAGGGGTCTAGTTTTATGTTTCTTCCATTTTTTTTACATTTCTCTTGGGCAATCTGCCCAGAGAGCAATGCATGCACTCTTACTAAACTGTTATTGTAATTTAGTAAGAGTTTGTCTTAGCTCAGTTGGTAGAGCATCGGTTCGAAAAGCCGGAGGTTCTGGGTTCGATCCCCGGTCGGTCAAACTTTTACGACCATTGCTATCATTCAATTGTCCTCAAAGCGGGCAGGCTTATGCTTTAAAAAACTTGCATTATTATTAATAATAATAATAATAATAATAATAATAATAATAATAATAATTTTTTTTTATTTACTTCAATTCAGAAATTAAAAAAGTCCGCCCCAACCGGGAATCGAACCACGGATCTCCCACATTCCAGGTGGACGTCTTAACCACTAGACAATCAGGACGGGTACATTTTAATCTCTGAATTGTAGTTGCATTATACATCTGAATGGATGGAACAGTACTGCAACGAATATCTGCTGCCTTTGAACTGACCACCAAACATTAAATTATAATGTCATTACCTTTATGCAGGTATGAGCGAGGGTTTATTCTCGATTTGATTGATCGGGAAACACTCCCATGGGTGTAATTGTTTTTATTATTATTATGTATTATTATTATTTATTGTCTAGTGGTTAAGACGTCCATCTGGAATGTGGAGATCCGTGGTTCGATTCCCGGTTGGGGCGGACTTTTTAATTTCTGAATTGTAGTAAATAAAAACAATTACACCCACGGGAGTGTTTCCCGATCAATCAAATCGAGAAATAATATAATAATAATAATAATAATAATAATAATAATAATAATAATAATAATAATAATAATAATAATAATAATAATAATAATAATAATAATAATAATAATAATAATAATAATAATAATAATAATAATAATAATAATAATAATAATAATAATAATAATGAAGGATTGAAGACTTTCGCGGACCGTTATATTAATATTAGACGGTTTTCGGGACATTGTGCCGCGTATTAAGAGTGTAATAAACACATACCTGTGTTATTGCACATATTGCACAACATTGCACATATTGTGTTAACACAGGTATGTGTTATTACACTCTTAATAACGCGGTACAATGTCCCGAAAACCGTCTAATATTAATAATAATAATAATACCGGTAATAATAATAATAATAATAATAATAATAATAATAATAATAATAATAATAATAATAATAATAATAATAATTCTAATAGTAAAAATGATACTAAAAACAACAACAACAGCAACAACAAAATAACAATGAGCGTTTACATCCCTCAAGCCTCGCCACCTTCGTGATTTCTGCGATGATCTGTGGATTGAGAGATCCAACAAATAGTTTTGTGTTGTTCTTTTTGTAAGCAGTAGCACGCATTTGTGGTACTGGAGAATTTTGTTTACTAATGCTTTCTGAGAATACGTCTTCAGTTTCCTGTTGGTATTGTGACAATTACTGCTTGTTATAATACACCGCACCGCCGTCAGCAAATTAGTTGCGCATTCCATTATATAATGCAACTTTTCGTCTTTATATCAACGTGACTTACAATGAACACTTTGTGATAAGAGGCTTTATGTCACTGTTCCTCTTAATCAATATCAGGTGAATATTAATATAATTCAGAAATTACAAAACCGACCGGAGTTTCACTTGCCTCGGGCGAGCGGGCGAGCGTTAATTGCGACCCCTGATTACGAGCGTGGGAATACATGAAGGATGGCCCGCGGCCGGACTCGTACTTCTCGGACGGTGTAGGTCGGAAGGTCCCGGGTTCAAATCCCGTCGAGACCGGCAATCTTGACTGAAGGTTTTTCCGAGGTTTTCCTCAGTCTTTAATGCGAATGCAAGGGATCGAGTCCTCTTAAAGGGGTATTTAACCGCTAAACTCAAAAAATATATTTCATTCAAGCTAACTAGTAATGAATTTAGCAATTAACAGAAAAATTATTGGGGCCACCATGACCTCCCAAAAAATTGTCAAACATGACATATTTCGAGCTAGGTCCCATCGGCAAAAATCTCCCATAAGAAATAACATGGAGACGATCTTTACGCCCCGTGACCTTGGAGGATTTTGATCCAAAAAAATATTGGCCATTATTGACGTATTTACTACAATTCAGAAATTAAAAAGTCCGCCCCAACCGGGAATCGAACCACGGATCTCCCACATTCCAGGTGGACGTCTTAACCACTAGACCATCAGGACGGGTACATTTTGATCTCTGAATTGTAGTTGCATTATACATCTGAATGGATGGTTCGATTCCCGGTTGGGGCGGACTTTTTTAATTCTGAATTGAAGTAAATAAAAAACAATTACACCCACGGGAGTGTTTCCCGATTAACCAAATCGAGAAATTATTGACGTACTCGACAGTCTTTTCTGTAAAATTCTCTATATTATGTTTTGTAATTTGGGCAAGTAGTTCGGTCAAAATATGCTGATTACCAAGATGGGGTGTGATTTTGGAATGCATATTTTTGCATGTTTGAGAGTATATTTGTGCCCACTTTCAAAACACGATGTTATAAAGGGCCATTTTAGATTGGTGCTATGCTCTAGTATCTATGTGGACACAAAAAAGAAGCAGGTTAAAGCGATTTAGGAAATTTTCCAAAACACCAATTTTCGCCAATTTCTGGATCAAAAAAATTAAATAAATTCGTGTTAAATCACGTTACAAGATTCATTCAAGTGTAGTATTGTGCTATAGATCACGAGGTAAAAAATAATTTTTGGGGTTTTTGGTTGCCCCCTTAAACAGCCCTCGGACATCCCTTCACAATTGTCCTATCCGCAACATGCCTAGTTGAGGGTCACACCGGTTAAATCTGATGTGTGTGTACCCTACAGCGGGCATCCTACGAGAATGTATTTATTTATTTTCTGCCGGTGGTTTAGCCGCTCGAACACCGAAGTTAAGCAGAATCGGGCGTGGTAGGGGAGAGTGGGTGAACCATTGATATTGAACCCCTATTGTAGGCTAGATTAGCAGTCGGTGGTCCACTTCCGTGACACTAAGAAGCCATCTTGAAATTCCAGTTTACTTGTTAATCAAATGAGAGCGATTTCTAGCCCAAATAGTTCTCAAGATTGCCGCCAGGTTGACAGGTAAGCATACTAGCCTTTAACACCATGATTACTAAATTCCTATATGCAATAACTTCGTATTGTTTTTGTTTGTTTAATACCATGCTGCACAAGCTAAAACCATATCAAACAATCCAGTAAAATACTTTATTACATGAAAAAGCATCAATTAAAACGCCAAATCGCTATCTTGAAATGGGCCGATTGACTCTTCAATTTGCTACGCTCGCGCCTATGCGGATTAATAGGAGACTGCTGATCTAGCCTACAATAGGGTTCAATATCAATGGGGTGAACGCTCAGCCCCGATACACACGTATACCGCTGGTTAGAGCAGATGGAGGGTTCGAGAGCTAGTGTAACGGCTTCGTTCTCCTCGACGTCTGCTCGGCAGTCCGGGTTAGTGGAGGAACCTATATGATTGTCAGCTGTCAAGGTTATACCGTCCTTTCGGATGGGATGTAAAGCCGTGGTACTTTTCGAAATGCGTAGGCTACGTTCCGGTACCGGGTTTCCCCTCCTCCCTGTTCATACTTCATCCTCATCTACCACTCATAGCTACGCAGGTTACGCATGAGGACGAGGGAAATACGTATGCACTAAGACTAAGGATATTCTCAACGTGAAACCGCATGGTTACGTCAATGTCCTCTGTTTTCCTCAAGTCGCCTCGACAAGCACCATTCACTTGCTCACTTCACGTGAGATAACAGACTGGCGGCCTAATCTTCAAACCGGCACTGAAGAAACTTTCTTTATCGTATACAATAGTACAGAGGGAACGTGTTTGGTGTGTTTTGAGGAAAGGGTGCGATTATTTTATTTCCATTACGATATTGAGTAAGGTAAGTGCATACTGTTTTGTGTCAGTTGTGGAAACAGCTATTTGTATATGTTGCAACATAAACCTCGCTCGAGCGAGGAAAATATGTACTTGCTACATTCGTCGTACTCTGTCACGAGATCAAGTTATAATCATTGAACAAACATTCTTTTAATTTAAAAAATAGTAATTTCGGCTCCGTAGTCGAAAAACTGATTGGCGCTACGTGAATTTGCCTCCCCTCCTATGGCGCGTCTTGGGGGGGGGGGGGTTGAGAAGAAGCCCCCCATGTTTCTACCATGTGGGCGCCCAGGCTTAGAGACGAACATAATCACCTATAACCAGGATGGTTAGCCAGGCGTGTTAGCTTCTAACTTCACTACTGTAACACTCTAAAACAGATGAACTACAGCTTCAGTGTAGTTCTGGTTCAGTTGTTGCGCTTTGCGGCTTTATACCTATAATGTTTCCTGTTCATGAAAAACTTTTTTAATGACGATAGTGTACGTTGGTAGTAGTTATTTAATATTTATGTTCCGTGTACATGAAGGCTTGGACAATAATGAAAAAGCAAATTTCAGAAACCTCGTTGAAGACGTCTCGAGTCATTTTTACCATCTTTTCAACTATCTATAAAATGTTAAATGTTTTTCTTTTATAAATGTTGATATTATATCTTGTTGCCATGATAAAATGTCCTTGTCCAACTTCATGTAACATACAGAACAGTAGCAACAGCTATGCACATTCCACGTAGAGGCGCGATACGGAAACTACTTATAGGTATCGTGTTTGTAGTGTATTGTTCTGGTTCGGTCACCCAACACCAGCTACTCTGTGGATGTACTTGGTGTCAAAGAAATACAACAATACGCGTACTGACTTACTCACGTAACTGAGTAGGTTCAACTGATAAGCCATACATGGTAGGTCATGCACTAGAATACGCCGTCATACACCTGCCAACACAAGCATCATACACAATAATGCGCTTTAATACACTATCACACACTTGACAACACCATCATGCACTATCATACACTTGGTAACACTATAAACATCATACACTATACACTAGCATACACTTGACTACTCTATCATGTACTATAATATACTACGGTATCATAATTGCAATACTATAATACACTATCACACACTATCATACACTATCACCCACTTGGCTACACTATCATGCACTAGCTGCACGTGAGCCATGCGAAGCCACACGGCGCGTGTCTGACTCCTACTTCTTCACCCTCTCTTACCAATGCTCAATGCTATCACCACCCATCCTCTAGAATCAGCAATCATGATTACAAACCAGACGATTTGAAGGAGTATGTAGTTTAGTACTGGTTGTACTTTTTTGCAATAACATTATTCCTGTATCACTTTTATCAATTAATATGAATTTGTATCATGAAATGAAATGTAAAAATAACCTCACTAAAGTCTAGATTATTTATTTGCCCCTTCTGTTTGAGTGGATGTTTTCAAGGTTAGCATAGAACTACGTCCACATCTCTGCTACTGCATAGTGCAGCGAGCTAGACTCCACTGAAAGATTCTTCGGATTGTAATCAGTAAACACCGTAATTCATTTAACATGTAATTTCGAATCATTTATTATACTGTATCATTCACACAATTAAGTAGATGGCAATGTATGAAATCTTATCAAACGAAGTAGATAAGCCAGTGATTTGTATGTTTTGAAACGCTATAGTTTCCAGGTTGAAGCGTTGAGACGCTAGTGCGCGAGTGGCCTGCCAGCGCCCGCCACCATGTCGGGAGTCCACAATCCTACGTTTGAGATCGCGGATGAAGCCACCGACCAGCCACACACCGAAGTAAGTTTACCACGTATGTTGCAACTCTCCTGTCTCGCGAATCTTAGAACAGAATGGAAAGAAAACTTTCCTTCAATGCCCCTACAAGTAAGACACACACATAGGCCTAGCCCAAAGAAACGGTTCACTTTTACCCTAATACGTCGTTAAACATAATCTTTTCATAATTGGACCTCAATTTTTAAGGAACTTTAAGGGGTGCAAGAACTACAATTTTTTTTTAATTGCTTCAAATTTTTTTATTAAAGTTGTTCAAATTTTTTTTATTAAAGTTGTTCAATTTTTTTTTTAATCTTGTGATTCGCATGGCTAGTATGAATTCTATTTATGATCCAATTGATTGATTGGATATTGCTTTACGTCTCATATTTATGTTTGGGGGATTTATGTTGGGTGGTTAGGAACAAAACAGAGAGAAATTTAAAAAAATCTGTAATTTCAAAATTTCAAACCAGAAAAGTGTTAACACATATGAAAAAAATCAGATAAAACATCTTTCCAGATATAGCAAAGAAAACAACAGTTTTATTTAAAATTGGTGTGTTTCGTCAAATCCAAAATTTGCCAATTTTTTGGATGAGCGTAGCGAGCGTAGCGAGTGGAGCGAAGACTTCAATTTCACTGACCCCCCAAAATATTTAGCTCGGGTGTTTTGTTTTGTTTTTTTTGTTTTTTTTTCCCGTCTGTCTGTTCGCTCGATTCCGGGCAAACGGCATATGCGATCTTGATGAAAATTGGAGGGGACCTTCGTTTTCTCTGAACTTAGAGGTGTATTGTTTTTGGGTACAATCGAAAAAATATTTCTCATGAATATCGTACTTTTACGATTTTTTTTCGATTTTTAGTGCGATATTTCGTGACATTTGGTCCGATTCTGACCAAACGGGTGGGGCTACAACGTTCATTTTTCACATGGACATTAAGGTTATGGTGATGTAGTCCCTTTTTGAAAGAAAAAATTGAAAAAGTTAGCCAGAATTCATAGAAATAAAGGTTTTAATATAAGTTTTTCAATTTTTAGAGCGATATTTTCGTCCCATTCGGGCCGATTCGACCCAAACGGGTGGGGCTACAACGTTCAGATTTCACATGGACACTAAGGTTATGGTGATGTAGTACCTTTTGAAAGAAAAAGTTAAAAAAAGTTAGCCAGAATCACAGAAATAAAAGGTTTTAATATGAGTTTATTGAGGTTAATAATACCAATTAACACGTAACAATAGAAACTTGACAACAATCACCTACAATGCATTCAAAAAGCACTTGCAAAGGAAAAGTGCAAACAAACGCAAAAAAACCGCAAACAAAAAAACTACAAAAACGCTCATCCATCAACGCGGCGAGACTTTAGCGTTTTCCTAGTTTTAAATATTGTCCCGAAAAATAAGTTTAAAAAAAAAAAAAAAAAAATTACAATTTCATATTTTACCCTAAATGGGGACATCCAATACACATTCTGATTGCAACGACGACAACAAATTAATGAGGATATATTGGTAGGTAATCTTATCTCGCAGTGGGTATAAATAAGACACCGAGCACAAATAATATCAGACCATCAAACTGAATGCATCAGCCAGAAATGTTCTGCCTTCGGGGGCTGGGGCTCTGGCCCAGGGCCCCAGACCTTCACGCCGTCGTATGTGAGCGCCCAGGCACACTGCACGCCCATGACACCAGTCGGTCGATACTTGATAATTACATGGTCTTTTAGAGCCAAGTAAATAACATATTATGTCTTTTAGATTTAAAAACGTGTTTCTTAGGCTTTTGAAAGTAGTAAAATTACAAAGGGGGCTTGTCATCCTTGGAAGCCGCTCGAAGTCAAAGACCACGGGATTCGAACCCGTGACCTGTTCGCTGAAGAACATGACCTTGTAACGCATGTTTCTACACGTTATGGATTTATTCTTCTTACGTTTATTTACATCTAGCCCTACCATAAACTTTACCTCCAGACAAGTATCCACACTGCTGAGACTCAACCCCGCTCTCTCATAGGAACATTCTTATTATATGTTATAATTGTAAAAGTGGACGAAGTTTCCATATAATTTTCTCCTAATCTCAGAATATAGTTTACATATTTAATATAAAATATTGAACACACATACCGGTACATAGTAAATAGTACAAAACTACAAAACTTAGTGTTATACATACCAATGCTGCGGCGTGTGCAGTAGTTGCTCACATGTGCCATTGTTTTCTGTTCCACTCCATGCAGTAAATTACTTTGTCCTTCAAGGCGAAAACTACAAACCTTGTGTTTTAATAATTGTATTATTCGTAGCGTTATCGTCACTAAGTGCTCAACTAACCTGCTCATACGGTGAAATGTATCAATTTCGGAATGTCTGTCGGGGGGGGGGTGGGGGGGGGGATTAGGCCCGGGCCGCCCTTGAATTCTTTGTTAATTATTTTCAAATTTATATTAATTCTCTTTAATAAATTTTATATAATGGAAAGAGTTGAATATGTCTCATTGTTTATCAGCCAAATAAAAAATTATATTTTAATCAGATCATCCATGTCCTTGTGGATCCGAGAATTTTTTTTAGTATAAGCAGTTTTAGGGCGCTTTAACAGCTAAGATTATTCGCGCCTCCAAGATAAAAAAATTTCTATAAGTGTGAGTTACCACCATGTATACGGCCATCAAAGTCCAACTCGCAACCTTCTCGCGGTTTGGCCCGTGAATTAGAGGAGTTTCACTCCCTGAAACTAATGGCGAGCTCTGGGTCGTCGTCGGGGAACCCCTTCCCTTTGACTACTTCCCCGACGGCGACGACAATGACAACACGGACGGATGATGACACAGACGGAGACGACCACGACGTGGGGGAACCCCTGCCCCCCCCATATGCTTGTGGCTGGTTCTGACCAGCACAGGCCTGTCCACCCCTTGTCCCCCCGCGTCGCCCCTTACGTTCCTCCCCTTGGAAAGAAGAAAACATGGTGGTAATCCACAATTATGGAAAAAGAAAATTTGGAAGATTCCAATACACTTGACATGGGCACTGATAACTCTACTGTTGAGTGCCCTAAAACAACACTAACTAACTAACTTCTTTCTAAGGGGTGGAACGTAAGGGGTGACGAGGGGTGGACAAACCTGTGCTATTCAGACAGTCAGAACCAGCCACAAGCGAACTGCGAGGGCAGGGGTTCCCCCACGTCGAGGTCGTCTTCGTCTGTGTCATCATCCGTCCGTGTTATCATTGTCGTCATCGGGGAGGTAGTCAAAGGGAAGGGGAAAGTTCCCCGACGACGACCCAGAGCTCGCCATTAGTTTCAGGGAGTAAAACTCCCCTACTCACGGGCCAAACCACGAGAAGGTTGAGAGTTGGACTTTGATGGCCCTTGTCGTTGTCGGCACATTGAGCCCCCTCGCACCGCCAATCCTTCAAACCTTGCCAACTACAATGAGCAGGTCAAAGACTCGACCTGCAGATATGATATGACGTGCAGACGACAGTCGGGTCCTTGTCGGTGTCGCATGCAAACAAAAGCGTTACGTACGCACTTCAGGCAGGAGCGGATTGCAACGTCTCGGGTCGCGGGGTTGATGTTCCAGCGTAGTTGGCAGCAGTAGTGGGCGATATTGCTCAGTTCGCGGGCGTCAGTGTCCTATACCACACGTATGGTAAGTTAATAACAAGTGCTTCATCGAAGGGCATACATTTCATTTTGTATTGTGATTATTGGCATATTTAAATGTTGTTTATTTTGCGAATAAAATGAAACGAACAGCTAGTAAAACGAATGTAATAACTAATTTAGAAAAAAAAAAAAAAAACAGTTCTGCACTGGAGGCGGCTTCTGTGGCAGGCTCGAGCGCAGTTAGTGAGTGACAGTGACGGACAGTGGTACGACAGTACTAGTACAAGTGCAACAATCAAGTGACCGACGTTCCCGGATATTCTAAGACTGATTGAGCTCATCTCAGTAATCCCAGACAGAACGTAGCATAGAAACCCCGACCCATCGATAAGTTTTCACCTATAAAAGATCGGCGTTTACAGTTCACCTTGTTATTGAGCCAGACACATTTCTTCAATATAAATTATCTTATTTATATGCATCTATCTATTGACAGTGTGGCTAATTCCGTTAGACATAACATAGTTACTTTTAAAAGAATTTCTGAGCATTAAACAACATTTTTCTTGTTTGAGAGATCAAAATAAAAATTAAAACTATGAATTTAATATGCCCCCCCCCCCCCCCCCGGCCGGACTTTACTGACAACTTGTATAGATGGGCCGCCCCAAGTTTTGTGGGCTATAACCGCGACTCTGTCCGCTTTGCGTTACCGACCGCGATTCCTATTCCCGTTCTTTACAACTAGGAAAACGCTAAAGTCCCGCCGCGTTGATGGATGAGTTTTTTTAAGTTTTTGGTTTGCGTGGGATATCTTTACTTTTGCAAGTGCTTTGCTTTGCTGCCTGTGCATTGTAGGTGATTGTTGTCAAGTTTCTATTGTTTGTTGTAAATTGTTATTATTTACCGTAAAAACTTATATTAAAAGCTTTATTTCTATACATTCTGGCTAATTTTTCCAATATTTTCTTTCAAAAGGTACTACATCACCATAACCTTAATGTCCATGTTTAATATGAACGTTGTAGCCCCACCCGTTTGGTCATAATCGGCCCAAATGGCACGAAAATATCGCACTAAACCGTAAAAAAATTATATTAAAAGCTTTATTTTTATGAATTAGGGATAACTTTTTCAACTTTTTGTTTCATACGGTACTACATCACCATAACCTTAATGTCCATATTAAATATGAACGTTGTAGCCCCACCCGTTTGGTCACAATCGGCACAAATGGCACGAAAATATCGCACTAAACCGTAAAAAGCTTACATTAAAAGCTTTATTTCTATGGATTCTGGCTAACTTGTTCAACTTTTTCTTTCAAAAGGTGCAACATCGCCATAACTTTAATGTCCATGTATAATATGACCGTTGTATCCCCACCCGTTTGGTCAGAATCGGCCCAAATGGCACGAAAATATCGCACTAAAAATCGAAAAAAAATCGTAAAAGTACGATATTCATGAGAAATATTTCTTCGATTGTGCCCAAAAACAATACACCTCTAAGTTCAGAGATTTCGAAGGTCGCCTCAAATTTTCATTAAGGCTATTGTACCGCCTCTGGCCGATAATTTGAAAGTCGAAGAAACATGTCTGAAAAGTTTGCTGAATGAAAGAAGGCCTTTAAAATAACAGAAAAAAAATGTGAATTTTTTTGGGCAGGACATAACCTCACTTTTGGAAATTACATTTAGATTTTTGGACAAAAGTGTGATATACAAGACTCGTTCAAAATTAAGTTTTGAGAATCGGTTTTCTGAACATAGTTTCTAAACACCTTTAGCTACAACTTGACTATAGCTAAAATAGTTTTCTGAAAATAACAGTTAACGTACGAATTTTTTTGTCAAACGGTACAAATACGAGTTTTGTACCGTTTGACAAAAAAATTCGTACATTAACTGTTATTTTCAGAAAACTATTTTAGCTATAGTCAAGTTGTAGCTAAAGGTGTTTAGAAACTATGTTCAGAAAACCGATTCTCAAAACTTAATTTTGAACGAGTCTTGTATATCACACTTTTGTCCAAAAATCTAAATGTAATTTCCAAAAGTGAGGTTATGTCCCGCCCAAAAAAATTCACAATTTTTTTTCTGTTATTTTAAAGGCCTTCTTTCATTCAGCAAACTTTTCAGACATGTTTCTTCGACTTTCAAATTATCGGCCAGAGGCGGTACAATAGCCTTAAGAACGGATATGCCGTTTGCCCGGTAGAGAGCGAACAAACAGACAAAAAAAACAAAAAAAAACAAACAAACAAACAAACAAAAAAACACCCGAGCTAAATTTTTTAGGGGGTCGGTGAAATTGAAGTCTTCGCTTCGCTCATCCAATAACGAATCGAGCAATTTAATACATAGGAACGTTGTCTATCTCGGAGTTCAGTGTTCTAGCGCACAATGAGCAGTTTTACAGCAGTGATGGTAAGCGCGACGATGATTGGTGAGTTTTAAAGTTCGAGGGACTCGAGGCTTGGACGCCTGCGTGAGACCACATCTAGTTAGTGCATTGAGGTACAGTTTGAAACAAAATCTCAAATTAATAATTTATCGTTATTGAATGATTTCTTCAGTTTTGCATGAAAACGTTCACCATTAGAGGACATAAGATGGACATATATGAGCAAAATAAAAAAAAGTGCATTTTGGAACCAATTCGGGAGGTCCTGGGTTCAAATTCCATTAGGATCGACAATCCTGACTGAAGTTTTTTTCTGGGGTTTTCCTCGGTCGTTAATGCAAATGCAAGGGATTGAGTCCTCCTTAAACAGCCCTCGGACATCCCTTCACAATTGTCCTATCCGCAACATACCTAGTTAGACACATGAAGAGGGCATGCATAGCACCCTGGGCAGGCTTCCCACAAAAATTATTAATTTTATGTTCTACCATTTTTGGATGAGCGTAGCGAGCGAAGCGAAGATTCCATTTCACTACACTGGAGAAAAAAATCCGGAATGTTTTTTTTTCTTCTTCTTTGTGTGTGTCTGTTAACACGATTCCGGCTAAACCGATACTCCAATTGCAATGAAATTTTCTGGAGGCCTCCAAAATCTCTAAACTTAGAACTGCCACGTTTTTGAGCGCAATCGGAAAATTATTTCTCGTGAAAATCGCAATTTTACGATTTTTTTTCGATTTTTAAAAAATTTCTTCGACTTATAACACTTATATGCTTTAACCGATTTTAATATTTTTTTCACAAAACCTTAATTTTATGAATTAATATATTCGTGTTTCATTTGAGCGCAATCAAATGATTATTTCTTATGAAAATTGCAATTTTACGATTTTTTTCTTTTTTAAAATTACGATTAATTAAATTTAAAAAATTTAATATAATTTTTTATTTTATTTAATTCAATTTAAAAAAATTTCAACTAAGTAATGATTTTTTCACAGAACAACAGAAAATCCGCATAACAAATGGCAGCTCAAAATGCACCAATTACGCTCATCCAACAACGCGTCTGAAAAAGCGTTTGCGAAGCTTCCTAGTATTATCCTAGTCACATAAAAAGTAACCGCTGTTAATAATTCTTGTAGTAAAACACGATTGCTGTTCTTGGTTACTTATTTCGTCTGGTGTTCTGAGCGGGGACGTCCGCGTGTGTGCAGTTATGTGCCCAGACTTGTGATCGGTATGGAGTAATCAACGTCCTGTGACGTTGTGTTGTTCATATTGGTAAATCACTCTCATGACATACGGAATGTGGCGGAATTAGCATAGGTAGGCCCTATACATACGCTGAAACATCGTTTAGCTGATTGATGAACATTGGAGATACTATGAGGCGCTGTTATCGGTTTAACTGATTGTTCGAAGGCTAGATTAGACAATCTTCATCGATAAGACGCGCACTAAGTTGTGGTTCTCCTAGAGTAAACACATAATATCCTGTTATGTGGTCTGTAGTCAGTGGCGTAGGGCCCGCAAATGCGGGCGGGCCCAGGCCTTTAGGGGGCCCCGCTAAAAAAACTTTGTAAAACAAAATTGTATTTTTTTGTGACTAGCGGTTCGAAGGTGAAATCTTGCGGATATTTATGAACTTTTTGCGTCTACTTGCAACACAACACACAAAAACTACATTATTTAGGTATTGCATTCAGCCCACAACTTTTTTCTAAAACGCATCAAACGCCCTTAAAAAACTGATTTTCAAATTTTTCGCCTACGGCGCTGTTGTTGGGGCCCCCCCGTACTTGGTCCCTATATAATACCCCCGGGATATTATATAGCCCCTCGGGAAGAAAAGTCTTGAGTCTATATATGTGTGTATCTCTTAGGAGGGCCCCCATAGAAATTATGCGGGCGAGCCCATGAAACGAAGTTCCGCCACTGTCTGCTTCGTTAACATCGTCCTCCTAATAATATGATAGATTCGAAAACTGAACTTGATCCATTTTGTATAGCTAAAAACTTATTATTAAGCATTATTAAGATACGCACGAGACCGACAATCCTTACTGAAAATAGTTTACAATATGTTAACTACATTCCCTCACTCCTGACACACATGGTAGCTACCTCAGGAGGAAGGCCTACAGGAAATAGTCCCTGGGTTCCCCACGAAAAATATAATAAAATTGCTAAAATCGCATATTCATCAGATTTAATGATTTTTAATGATAAACAAACACGAGACAAATAATTAAGCGAGCGAAGCGAGCGTCTCCACTTGACTCTTATGGCTCGAATGTCTGTTTTTTTTCTGTTACTGCTTCGATACAGGTCGCACCGTTTCTCTGATCGACCTGAAATTTTGCACACATGTACATACCACCTAGGCGGGTTGCTGTATAGTTTTGTGGCAAAATCGTTCAAAAAGTTAAAAAGTTACATTAAAGTTAATCGAAAGTTTTTTTTTCAAACTAAACGGCGACAAAATCTGAGGTGGCCAAATCATTTAGAATGTCCGTCCGATCTAGAATAAGTTATTTTTATTTTGATCCGATAAGTAGTGTAGATGGAAATTACATTATAACAAAGTCCCGTTACCATGGCAACGGAAAGTCGCACAGCTTTTTTGGCTCATGATAGCGGTCAAACGGAGGCTCGGATCGAGTTGAAATTTTGACCATCCGCAAGTTTCGTTCCCGATTGAATGCCATTAGTTTTGTGGTAAAATCGTTCAAAAAATTATAAAGTTACATTAAAGTTAACCTAAAGTTATTTTTAAAAACTAAACGGTGACAAAATCTGAGGTAGCCAAATCATTTAGAATGTCCGTCCGGTCACGAATATGTTAATTTTATTTTGATACGATAAGAAGTGTAGATAGCAATTACATTTTAACAAAAGTAACGTTACCATGGCAACGAAAAGTCGCACAAGAATTCTGGTCACTATGTACTGCCACCTAGAAGTAATCAAGAGTTAAAATAGTTTTCCCAAAGAAATGATGTCAAGGTCCTCTAGATGGCGGTGGATTTTATCCATTCTCTCCTATTTTAAAAATTTTCAGCTAAATCGGTCAAGACCTTAAAGACTTATTGGTATGTAACATTATGGGAATGTCGTACTCGGGTCGTGTTGCACGTACCGGTGCTCGCTCAACAACGCGTCCAACTGAGCGTTTTCCTAGTAATTATTTTTCGTGGGAAACCTGCCCAGGGTGCATTCATGTCTAACTAGGTATATTGGAGTTACGACAATTTTGTAAAGTGATGTCCGAGGGCTGTTTAAGAGAACTCAACCCCTTGCATTCGCATTATGACTGAAAACCACACAAAAACCTTCAGTCAGGATTGCCAGTCTTGACGGGATTTGAATCCGGGACATCCCGAATCAGAGTCGCGCGCTTAAGGGGCTATTATCCCCAAAATATTTTTTTACCACATAATCTCCTGCATAATATTATACTTAAACAACCGTTTAAAAAATTATATCTTAACTTCCATTTTATACGATTACGACGAATAGGCGAAAGTTGGCGTTATGGGGAATTCCTTAATCGACTTTAATCAGCTTATTTTTAGTTTCACATAGATACAAGAGCATCGTGCCAATCTAAAATGTCCTTTTACAACATCGTGTCTATACTGTCTTGAAACTGTGCACAAATATACACTCAAACACGCGAAAATATGCTTTCCAATCTTACACCATTTGTTGGTAATAATATTTTTTACCTGTACCACTTGCCTAAATAACAAATCAAAATACATCGAATTTAAAGAAAAGGCTGCCGAGTACGTCAATAATGTCCAATATTTGTTTAAATCAAAATCTTCCAAGGTCACGGGGCATAAATATCGTCCCCGTGTTATTTCGTATTGGAGATTTTTGCCGATGGCTCGACCTAGCTCGAAAATTACCATGTTTGACAATTTTATTACGAGACATGTTGGACTTAATAATTTTTTTGTTACTTTCTAAATTCATAATTGAGCGAGCGTAGCGAGCGTCTCCACTTGACTCTTATGGCTCGAATGTCTGTTTTTTTTTTTTCTGTTACTGCTTCGGTACAGGTCGCACCGTTTCTCCGATCGACCTGAAATTTTGCACACATGTACATACTACCTAGGCGGGTTGCTGTATAGTTTTTTAACGAAATCCGATCGTTGGTTATAAAAAATAAAAAATAAAATAAAAAAATAAAAAAATAAAAATGTACCGATCGTGATGAAATTTTGCAGGGTCAATAAGTACAACATTCTCTCCTATTTTCCAAATTTTCAACTAAATCGGTCAAGACCTTTAAGACTTATTGGTAATCATAATTCGAAAAATGATGTTAAAAAATTAAGGAGGCAGTGAAGATACAAAGATACACTTTAGAAGGCATGACGTGAATTAGTACAATGCAAAGATGTTGGAATAGTATATAGTGTACAATGTCAATATCCAGTTAGGCCTACACTGTGTGGTGGGCCTTATGGGAATGTCGTACTCGGGTCATGTTGCACGTACCGGTGCTCGCTCAACAACGCGTCCAACTGAGCGTTTTCCTAGTTAGCCTGAATGAACTGTTTTTAGTTTAGCGGGTGAATACCCCTTTATCGCCAACACTGATGGTAAACGAGACTCAGATACGAGAGAGCATTATGATTGAAAGTAGCTATCTGACTAGATTTGTTGTTGACGTCGGAAATTTTAAACTTGCAGGGTGCATTTTATTGTTAACAGTTGTTAATTCCAATAAGTATACCAACTATGCACGGTCATGTTGTACAGTCCGGCAAGGAATGTTTTCTTAATATTTGTTATCTCAGAAGTTGATCAACATGAAGAAGATTACAACGTTACGTCATGTCTGGGTCATGAGCGTCATTAAGTATCACAAGCATTCTTCAATTATCAAATAAGCTGCATAGAACATAACACTTTTCCTTTGACGGACTTAATGTTCCATTAAATTAAAATAACTTGCATAGAAGACAAATAAGTTTCAAGACTCTATTTTGTTCAAAATGAGAATAATATGCCGGAAAAAAACAAAAAACTTTTTGTATGGATGTCCGCTGTAGGATTCACATTGGATTCCCTCGGTATGACTTCTTCAGTTGACTAGGATGACATAAATAGAGTGTATGAAGTAGTGAGGTATAAATAATTCCGAGGACAATTCGTAAGATTGAATTGAATTCCATCATGATGGTTGTTGTACTTTGCAGACGGTGGCCACCACAGAAAGTCCCCACCTGACGCGGCGTAGAGTGTCGCCAGTAGTGGACGCAGCACACCCGACATGTAACCTTGACATGGAACTACATGATGGTTGTTGTACTTTGCAGACGGTGGCCACCACAGAAAGTCCCCACCTGACGCGGCGTAGAGTGTCGCCAGTAGTGGACGCAGCACACCCGACATGTAACCTTGACATGGAAATACCTCAAGACCAAGCTAGTCCCACGAAACCACCAACTTCGGACTTTGTATCGAGAGGGATCGACGCCTTCTGGAAAGCGGTTAATCGAACTGTCAAGAAAAACAAATCGCTTATTTCAACTGTCCTCCTTGTGGCTCTGAACATTGTTATAATCGTTTACTTGATGGCTGCATCGCTCTATTGGTATTTGCACGACTTCGGTAAGTCAATCACTCTCTTACCCTTCTATATTCCTAGTTTATAGTTGGAAATGTGATCTAGTAGCCTAGTGGACATTTCTCTCGGTGCGTGTGTCACCTCGCATGTTCTTGTACCAATTCTTAAAGAAATCTCAATTAAATCCATCTATGCGATGTAGTTGTTTGTGTAGTGACTTTATTCCAGTCCAGGGCTCCAGAAATATATCGATCATGTTCCATTTTTGTAATGTTGTGAAAAATAGTATACGAAAAACTAGAATGTCATCACCACGGAATAGGAAATTGTGTACTATGTAGAATGCGATTATCAAACAAAAGAGCTAATTGAATGAGCGAATCGAAGACTTTAATTTCCCTCACCCCTGCCCCCGCCCCCTTCCCCAAAAAATTAGCTCGGAGGTGTTTTTTTTGTTTGTTTGTTTGTTTTTCTGTCTGTTTGTTCGCTCTCTATCGGGCAAAGGGCATATGCGATCTTGATGAAAATTGGAGGGGACCTTCGAAATCTCTGAACTTAGACTTGCCACTTGCATGGGTACAATCGATCAAATATTTCTTATGATAATCGTACTTTTTCGTCTTTTTTCGATTTTTAATGAGATATTGATGACACTTTATGGGAACTTTTTTAAAATCACTGAAATAATTTATTTTTTGATTTTAGACATTTGAAGAAATATATCTCATAGAAATCGTAATTTTACGATTTATTCCTCGATTATTAATACGATATTTGCGTGATATTTGGGCCGATTCTGACCAAACCAAACCAAACCAAACCAAACCAAACCAAACCAAACCAAACCAAACTAAACGGGTCCAAACAACTTTCATATTTTACATTGGCATAAATTTTATGGTGATGTAGTGCCCTTTTAAAGAAAAGGTTGAAAAAGTAGGTCAAAATTCATAGAAATAAAGGTTTTAATATAAGCCTTTTACAGGTGTATAATTAGCAAGTAATATCAAGTAACTATAGAAACTTGACAACAATCATCTACAATGCGTACAACAAGGCCGCTTCGCGAACGTTTTTTCCAGTCGCGTTGATGGATTAGCTTTTTTGGAATATTTTTGTCCATTGATTACGTTTTTAAGTGGGATCTCATTACTTTTTCTATAGTTACTTGATGTTACTTGTTAGTTATACACCTGTAACAGGCTTATATTAATACCTGTATTTCTATTAATTTTGACCAACTTTTTCAACTTTTTCTTACAAAAGGCACTACTTCTCCATAATCTTTAAATCAGTGTAAAATATTAACGTTGTAGCCCCACCCGTTTGGTCAGAATCGGCCCAAATGTCAGGAAAATATCGTATTAAAAACCAGAAAAAATCGTAAAAGTACGATTTCTATAAGAAATATTTTTTCAAATGTCTCTAAAATTATAACATACATAATTTCAGTGATTTTAAACGTTCCCATAAAGTTTTATCAATATCGGAGTCACCGTTTGCCAAATATCACGAAAATCTCATTAAAAATCGAAAAAATCTCGATCGAAGTACGATAATCATAAGAAAAATATGATCGATTGTATCCAAAAACGTGACAAGTCAAAGTTCAGAGATTTCGAAGGTCTCCTCAAATTTTCATTAAGATCGCATATGCCGTTTGCCCGGTAGAGCGCAAAGAAACAATCAGACAAGAAAAAAAACACGAGCTATTTTTTTTGTAGTGGTGTTGGGGGGGGGGGTCAGTGATATTGTAGTCTTCGCTTCGCTCATCCAAAAAGTATGTCTTTGGGCCTCGATATATTTTACATTCTATTGTTAATTGGTATTACCATATAGTAGTTGATACTTCTTTACAAAAATTAGCCTAATTTAACAAAAATAATATTGTAATGGAACTTGTAAAAGTAATGAGTTCCCACTTAAAAACGTAATCATTGGACAGAAAAATTAAAAAAGCTCATCCATCAACGCGACTGGAAAAAGCGTTCGCGAATCGGCCTAGTTAATTTACCAGAACTTGCTGTTTGCATTATTCTCCGCAGGGGGCTAGGGTGACTATAGCACAATCGTTTCCTATATAGTGGAGCACACTTCAGTGATCTTATCACCGTTCTAAAAATAATATATACTGATATATTCTATCTAAATGTAATTCGAAAGTGCGTAACGATACATCTTAGTACGTACCACGATTCACAAATTTTAACATTTAACATCCTATACAGTCTGTAGACCGTTTCCATAGTGGCGAATTTTAATTCTTATCAATTTGTTTCTGACGTTGTAGTATGTCGTTGTCCTGGACAACCATTTGGTTGGATTTCATTTCAGCTCATTTGTTTCATTATTGTAGCAGATTATTGATAGTTGCCTGCCACATAACAAGGTATTTGGTTCGAGTCTAGGTCAGGCTTTGTACATTAAACTGGTGAATCTGTATACATACATAAGGGTGAGCATCGATGTTAATAGTTTGATAAAAATGAGGCGTTACAACAAAAACAGCCACTGTCCAGAAAAACCGATTTCGAACCCATTCCATCAAAAAATTCGTATTTTCACTGGGAATAATCCTATCATAAAAGTTTTGGCAAAAACAACCTATGTCCATTGATTTTTTATTTTTGGATGAGCGAAGCGAAGACTTCAATTTCACTGACCCCCCAAAAAATTTAGCTCGGGTGTTTTTTTCTTCTTTTTTTTCTGTTTGTTCGCTCTCTACCGGGCAAACGGCATATCCGATCTTAATGAAAATTGGAGAGGACCTTCGAAATCTTTAAACTTAGAGCTGTATTGTTTTTGGGTACAATCGAAGAAATATTTCTTATGAATATCGTACTTTTACGATTTTTTTCCATCGATTTTTAGTGCGATATTTTCGTGACATTTGGGCAAATTCTGACCAAACGGGTGGGGCTACAACGTTCATATTATACATGGACATTAATGTTATGGTGATGAAGTACCGTTTGAAAGAAAAAGTTGAAAAAGTTAGTTAGAATCCATAGAAATAAAGCTTTTAATATAAGTTTTTTACGGTAAATAATACCAATTGACAATTAACAATAGAAACTTGACAACAATCACCTACAATGCGTAGGCAGCAAAACAAAGCACTTGCAAAAGTAAAGATATCCCACGCAAACTAAAAACTTTTAAAAAAGTTCATCCATCAACGCGACTAAAAAAAGCGTTTGCGAAGCTTCCTAGTTATTTTAACATTTAAGGCGGTGCATTTAGGTGACAGCTGCCCAAATGTTCTATGTTGGAACTAAAGATATATCCTATACATCCTATAGAGCTTTCTGGGACACTATCTAAAAACATCATACTTTTTCAAAATATTTTACAAACACATCAAATGTCCAAAGCATTTTTTAAAGCTTTTTTGGCTTTCTAGGAAATACTATGACAAAATGTTATAGCAGAAATAAAAACTATCATCAAGATACACAGTTCAAACCAAAAATTAGAATTTAAATACATTAATTGCGGATGGTATGAAGTTTAATTGATCTGCAAAATGTGTTTATTGTACATTGGCTGTTTTTGTAATAAACGCCTCAATTGTTTAATGAGTTTAAAAGTAAAAACGTTCCCTAACGCCTGGTTGACCTGGGTGTCAAAGATGGTCATAACGCATCAAATGATAGTGTGTTTTCTTGTTTCAGGGAGATGCGACTACAACTGGTGCGATGGCTTCGGAATGCTGCTTATCCTAATAGGCATCGTTTACTTTTTCCTCATTTATTTCCTAGTAATAAAGAGATATTTCGGAAAAACAATATATACCTACGTATTAGGACCCATTAGTGATAAATGGGATCGACTCTGGAAATCAAGGTAACTGAATTTTAATTTCGTTTGTAGAATTCATCTCTTAATCATTAAAATATCTTCAAACCTCTATAGTATTTTTCTCTGTGAGAGTCGAACTGAAAATGTTTACAGCTTTTCAATATTCTCTCCTCTGCTTTATCACTTAAACCAAAGTCAATGATCCCTCTAGATCTGATATTTGAGATTTTGCAAATTCCGGCTGAGAATTCGTGTTAAATAATCTCGCTACTCACCGTTTTCACCGTTTTTAAAGGGACTATTACCTCAAAAAAAATTTTTTTACCACATAATCTATAGCATAATACTACACTAAAATGAACGTTTAAAAATTATATCTTGTAACTGTGATTTAACACGAATTTTTCAATATTTTTTTTAATTCAGAAATTGGCAAAAATTGGTGTTTAGGGAAATTTCTAAAATCGACTTTAACCTGCTTCTTTTTTGTTCCACATAGATACACGAGGACCGTACCAATCTAAAATGGTCCTTTATAACGTAGTATCTTGAAACTGTGCACAGATATACTCTCATACACGCAAAAATATGCATTCCAAAATCACTCCCCATCTTGGTAATCAGCATATTTTGACCGAACCACTTGCCCAAATTACAAAACAAAATATGGAGAATTTACAGAAAAGGCTTTAGAGTACTTCAATAACGGCCAATTTTTTGGATGAGCGAAGCGAAGACAAACTTCACTAACGCCTCAAAAAATTTAGCTCCAATGTTTTTTTTGTTTGTTTGTATTTTTGTCTGTTTGGTAGCTCTCTACCAGGCAAACGGCATATCCGATCTTAAAGGGGTATTTAACCGCTAAACTCAAAAAAATATATTTCATTCAGGCTAACTATAGTAATGAATTTAGCAATTAACAGAAAAACTATTGGGGCCACCATGACCTCCCAAAAAAATTTTCAAACATGACATATTTCGAGCTAGGTCCCATCGGCAAAAATCTCCCATAAGAAATAACATGGGGACGATCTTTATGCCCCGTGACCTTGGAGGATTTTGATCCAAAAAAATAATGGCCATTATTAACGTACTCTACAGCATTTTCTGTAAATTCTCTATATTTTGTTTTGTAATTTGGGCAAGTAGTTTAGTCAAAATATGCTGATTACCAAGTTGGGGTGTGATTTTGGAATGCATATTTTTGCGTGTGAGGGTATATTTGGGCACAGTTCCAAGACACGATGTTATAAAGGTGCATTTTAGATTGGTACTATGCTCTGGTATCTATGTGCGCCAAAAAAGAAGCAGGTTAAAGCCGATTTAAGAAATTTTCCAAAACACCAATTTTCGCTAATTTCTGGATCAAAAAAATTGAAAAAATCGTGTTAAATCACAGTACAAGATACAATTTTTTAAACGGTCATTTAAGTGTAGTATTGTGCTATAGATCACGTGGTAAAAAATAATTTTTGGGGTTTTTAGCCCCTTTAATGAAAATTGGAGGGGACCTTCGCAATCTCTGAACTTAGAGCTGTATTGTTTTTGGGTACAATCGAAGAAATATTTCTCATGAATATCGTACTTTTATGATTTTTTTCGATTTTTAGTGCGATATTTTCGTGACATTTGGGCCGATTCTGACCAAACGGGTGGGGCTACAACGTTCATATTTTACATGTACATTAAGGTAATGGTTATTGTATTGCTTTATGAAAGAAAAAAGTGAAAAAGTTAGCCAGAATCCATAGAATAACGGTTTTAATATGAGTTTTTTGAGGTACATTATAACTAGGAAACGCTCAGTTGGACGCGTTGATAAGCGAGCACGTGCTATAGCTAGACCCACATTGCACATTTTTTTATTTTTTAAATTTGCGACGTTCGCTGTCCACAGGCAATGTTTCCAATATTATTTATTATTGCCAAGGTATTTGGGTAAACCCGTGTGTAAATCTTTACTTTAAAATCCCACCGCCATCTAGAGGACCTTGACTCCTTGGGAAAACTATTTTTAAACTCTTTGCTGACAAATAATAGACTGCTTCCTCGAAAGTATTTTGATCACTTCTAGGTGGCAGTGCATTAGAAACTTCGCGCGTCTTTTCGTTGCCATGGCAACGTTACTTTTTGTTATAATGTAATTTCCATCTACACTACTTATCGGATCAAAATAAAATTAACATATTCGTGACCGGACGGACATTCTAAATGATTTGGCTATCTCAGATTTTGTGGCCGTTTAGTTTTGAAAAAAAAACTTTCGATTAACTTTAATGTAACTTTTTTAACTTTTTGAACGATTTTGCCAACAAAACTAATGGCATTCAATCGAGAACGAAGCTTGCGGATGGTCAAAATTTCAGCTCGATCCGAGCCTCCGTTCGAACGTTATGGCGAGACATAAAAACAAACAAAAAAAAAAAAAAAAAAAAAAAAAACGAAACCAGTGACTAATTTTCCGGCAGAGTCAAATGGAAACGCTCGCTTCGCTCGCTTACAATTAACAAGTAACTATAGAAACTTGACATCAATCACCTACAATGCGTTCATAAAGCAATCTTTGGGCCTACAGATATATTTGACATTCTAATTACCCTAGCAATTAGTACTTTATAAATAATAATTATTCTAATTTAACAAAAATGGTTTTGCAATGGAACTTGAAGAAGTAAAGAGATCCCACGCAAACTAATTTTTTTTTAAAAAAAAGCTCATCCATCAACGCGACGGGACTTAAGCATTTTCCTAGTTTATAAAAATTCTCTAAGGTCACGGCCCCACTGGGCATAAAGATCGTCTCCATGTTATTTCTTATGGGAGATCTTTGCCTATGGGACCTAGCTCGAAAATAGTGAAGTTTGCAAATGTTTTTGGAGGTCATGGTGGCCAGTTAGCCTGATTGAAGTATTTTTTTGAGTTTAGCGAGTAAATACCCCTTTAAGGCATAACTCCAAATCTAAAAACTAAATCAGATTATCATTCGACAAACTAAACAAAATACCAATAAATGTCGATGTCAGCCAGTTGAAGAAAAGTGAAACTTTTAAAAATATTGTTACGTAATAAATATAATTTCCTACCTAAGAGCAGTGTTAAGTTCAGTTAAGTTTTAAAAAGCGTTAATTAATTGTTCTATTTAAGTTTCTCTTGAAATATTTTGGAAATCTGCGCTGATAGAAGTAAACATAAATTTATCACTTATTGATAATTACCCAAAGTTATATTGTAGCCCTAAGAATAGGTGATTCGTCGTCACATGGCACTGATCATTGTTGTCTGTGTTTCAGTGTGGTATTCCGAGGAGTAGCCTACCTTGTTCCCCTTGGGCGCCCTGGCTGCATTCCTGATCATAGACACAGCTGACAACCGTGCGCGTCTCATCTCATTCCTCGGCCTGCTGGTCATCATGTTGCTGGGCTTCGTGTTCTCCAAACACCCCGGCCAGGTGAGACATTAGAGCCTCACAACAAGTAGCCTACCCCTGCTGGGCGGCCTCGCTGCGTTCCTGATCATAGACACAGCTGACAACCGTGCGCGTCTCATCTCATTCCTCGGCCTGCTTCGAATTTTCAAATGTCACGCCACGCTCTTTGTGAACGCGCTCCAGTAACCATTTTTGGTACTTGGGGAAATGATTTGATATTTTATTTTAAATTCGTTCTTATCTCCAATAAAAAAAGTGACAAAAGTGAGCAGATTTCCTCGGTCTCGAACCTTGATCAGCTCAGGCACCTAGGTGTATGAGTCCTAGTGCGTTAACCACTCGGCTACCGAGATGTATGCAGCTAATTGTTCATCGGTGATACTTAATCCCTTGAAGTCACGCCTCGTCATGACGTCACACAGGCTATTAATTTATTAGCTTTGAGCGAGTTCCTTTTTCTTATGAGGAACTTGTAACTATTGTATCTAGAGATAACTATAGAAATCGATTTCTACCGTTATCTCTGGAGTTTCACATGATCACAATGCAGGAGCCTAATTTTAGAGTTTCAATTCTAATTTTCTTAACGTTCAAACTCCGTTGTCTCATGGGTCGAGCGACTCGAAACATGCTCTTAATCCTCCTTTCTGGTTTCAGGTACGATGGAGACCAGTATTTTGGGGCCTTAGTTTGCAGTTCATTTTTGGCCTTCTGACTATTCGCTGGTCTGTCGGACGTCAAATCTTCCAGTGCGTCGGTGACAAGGTTGCGCTTTTCTTGTCGTACTCGTACAACGGGTCAGCGTTCGTCTATGGAGATGTGCTTGTATACGAGTATAACACGTTTGCATTCCAAGTAAGTACCTTTATTCTTCCTTTACTTCAATACTGGAGCTTCATTAATTGTACATTGTTGCGTATCTCTTATAATCAATGAATAACAGAAATAATGTTTGTATTGTATTGTCTTCTTCAAATTTTGTCTCTTTGCCCACGCAGAAAAATATTATAAAATAATAAGTTTATTTCTAGTTAAAAATTGATATCGTTGTTGGTGGATGTGCTGGATATTTCTATGTAAAGTTTGAGTGACATTCTTTTCATCCTCCGGGTAACCTATCAATGTCATCTTTGATGAAGGGAAATGCTAATACAAATACGCGTTCAATATCCGAGGTCGTGTTCGCAGTAGTTGTTATCGTATCAGCGACACACGCAGACGGTCAGCCAGATGCACGCTGTGTTTGTGCGTAGCTGATAGTGACATCCTCTCCAGGTGCTGCCCGTGATCTTCTTCTTCAGCTTCATGCTGCACATCTTGTTCTACTGGGGCGCCATACAATGGCTCGTACTCAAGCTAGGCTGGCTCTTGCAAATCTCAATGGGAACGACTGTATGCGAATCTGTCAACGCAGCTGCTTCTGTGTTCCTTGGAATGGTAAGTCCGACTGTCCACCCAACAAAACATATCTTAACAAGTTTAGTTTTGAATGATCTGTATGTTTTTGCCTCATCATCACACAACGCAACAACTTAAAGATCATTCAAAACTTATCTTGGGCTCGTGAAAGCCTACAACAACTCAATATTATTAATGTTCATATTATTTATTAAAAAAAAAGTCTACACAGGAATTTTCAGTATTGTATGGGTCCTCTCTGGACACGAATGCCTGCGAGTGCGCGAATACGACCTGAGTTTGTATCACTTTGATCCTGTTCCAGTTTCAAATTAATCATATTTGTTTATATAGTAAACGATGCATTAACATTCTCTGCACATGTACATTTTTGCGGGAATTGCAATATAAACCGAGTAGTGCGTCTGTTACAGGTACTAGACAAACAGTAACGCGTAACGCACAAAGTGAGTTAATGTAGAACGTCTAACTTGTTTCTAGAGTGAGTCGCCACTTCTCATCAAACCTTTCATTAAAGACTTGACGCGATCAGAAATCCACGCGATCATGGCGGAAGGGTTCGCTACTGTTGCTGGTAAGTAGAAACTGACTAAGTAAATAATATTATGTTTTAAATAAGAAATATCTTCATTTTACTGGCGAACCAAATGCACTAAACTCCGTGCTAGCTCCAACCTATCAAGAGGTAATGATGTTTGTTTGTTCCTTTATGTATCCTCCTTGGAAACTAACCCTCCTAGGTATTGTACACGGAGGAGTAGAGCTTTTGCCTCTAACCTTTTTACCCTTACTCTCACATTTCTGTCAGTCCGTCCGTCTGTGCGTGGGTCACGTCTCACGAAAAACCGAACACGACGTCCGACTGACATGCGTTTCTTCTGTTAGCATTGCCTCTCAATAAGGATGATACAGAATGTTTTTGGTGAACCTGTAACCCCCCAGATCGCTGAACCGTGTGGCTTGTTGTGCAGGAACCGTGCTGGCGGCCTACATCAGCTTCGGGGTCTCCCCCGCGCATCTGGTGACGGCGTCCGTCATGTCAGCGCCGGCCTCCTTGTGCTATGCCAAGCTCTTCTACCCTGAGATAGAAGAATCCAAGACCAAGGTCGACAACATTGTAATGGAGGAGACGTAAGTAAACAATAGCTAACCTCTGGAGACAAATATACTGGTTCGTATGTTAATAGGTTCATTATTTACAGCAGCTGCTTCGCGAACACTTTTTACATTCGCGTTGATGGATGAGACTATTTCGCCTATCTCCCTGCATTCCTGCAGTAGAACAAATCGTGAATAATCTTTTTGCCTCACAAAATAATATTTGTTTGGTTAAAGCAAAAGACGTGGTTACGTGGTATAAGTTCGGAGACTTTGTAAGTTTTCATCAAGATCGGAGTAGCCGTTTGACTGGTAGTGAGCGAACAATTACTTATTTACTAGGAAAACGCTATAAAGTCCCGCCGCGTTGATGGATGAGCTTTTAAAAAATTTTAGTTTGCGTGGGATATCTTTACTTTTGCAAGTGCTTTGTTTTGCTGCCTACGCATTGTAGGTGATTGTTGTCAAGTTTCTATTGTTACCTGTCAATTGGTATTATTAACCGTAAAAAACTTTTATTAAAAGCTTTATTTCTATAGATTCTTGTTAACTTTTTCAACTTTTTCTTTCAAAAGGTACTACATCACCATAACCTTAATGTCCATGTATAATATGAACGTTGTAGCCCCACCCGTTTGGTCGGAATTGGCCCAAATGGCACGAAAATATCGCACTAAAAATCGAAAAAAATCGTAAAAGTACGATATTCATGAGAAATATTTCTTCGATTGTACCCAAAAACAATACACCTCTAAGTTCAGAGATTTCGAAGGTCTCCTCCAATTTTCATCAAGATCGGATAAGCCGTTTGCCTGGTAGAGAGTTAACAAACAGACAGAAAAACAAACAAAAAAAACAAACAAAAAAAAACACCCGAGCTAAATTTTTTGGGGTTCAGTGAAATTGAAGTCTTCGCTTCGCTCATCCAATAAGCAAGGTAACAAACTTCTTTTAATTGATCAAAATCATCTAGATAACTTATGAAAAATTATTTTTCAAGTCCGGTATAAAGATTTACATTAAGGAATACTTCTTTCATTCTTTGAATCCAGTTCCTCAACGAATAAGTTCTGATGTGGCAGCGACGAGGCACGTCATTTTGTGGATATCCTAAGCTTTAGACCTAAAGACGGAAAATTATGATTGTACCAAAAGAGACATCGCAGGTTTAAGTTCAAAATTTCTGAAGGTCCTATGGAAATTTCATCAAGATTGGTGGAGCCGTTTGTATGGTAAATAACGAACAGAGTAGAATAGAGTACGTTTATTTACCAATCGACATGGTCATAGAATACTTATAATATAGGCTTCGTCAAGTTGATAGGAACATATTATATAACTAGGAAACGCTAAAGTCCGCCGCTGTTGAGATGAGCGTTTTTTTTTGCGTTTTGTGCGTTTGTTTGCACTTTTCCTTTGCAAGTGCTTTTTGAATGCATTGTGGAGGTGATTGTTGTCAAGTTTCTATTGTTATTTGTTATTGGTATTATAACTTCAAAAACTCATATTAAAAACCTTTATTTCTGTAGATTCTGACTAATTTTTTTCAACTTTTTCTTTCAAAAGGTACTACATCACCATAACCTTAATGGTCCATGTGAAATCTGAACGTTGTAGCCCTACCCGTTTGGTCAGAATCGGCCCAAATGTGACGAAAATATCGCACTAAAAATTGAAAAACTAATATTAAAACCTTTATTTCTATAGATTCTAGCTAAACTTTTTCACTTTTTCTTTCAAAGGTACTACATCACCATAATCTTAATGTCCATTGAAATATGAACGTTCTAGCCCCACCAGTTTGGTCAGAATCGGCCAAATGTCACGAAAATATCGCACTAAAAATCGAAAAAATCGTAAAAGTACGATATTTATGAGAAATATTTCTTCGATTGTACCCAAAAAACATACACCTCTAAGTTCAGAGAAAACGAAGGTCCGGTCAAATTTTCATCAAGATCGCGTATGCCGTTTGCCCGGAATCGGCGAACAAACAGACGGAAAAACAAAAAAAAATACAAAAAATACAAAAAAAAAAAAAACCCGAGCTAAATTTTTTGGGGGGTCAGTGAAATTGAAGTCTTCGCTTCCGCTCGCTACGCTCGCTCGCTCATCCAATAATACTGCCTGGTAGCTAGCACTGATAAGCCGTTGCCCGAGAAAACGGTGACTCGTCATCCCCCGACCCGACGCATGTTGGAATAGGGGTCTGATTTTGTTATTATTATTAATACATACACATAAATAATTATGTGCAATTAAATAAGTTGCAAAGTTTACAGTAAGTATGAATGGGAGAAATTATAAAATATATGGTGCTATAACTTATAGAAGATATACAACTGGAAATAGTCTAACTAATCAGGAATTCATTTAGGGAATAGAAACATTTTGTTTTAGAAGAACATTTTAAGTCGCAATTTTCAATGTGTTAATTGATTATGGTCAGCATTGCCTTGTTACCTTCTTGGCATGAAGCAAGTACTTTTTATTCTAGAAGAGACCTTGCCGTTGTGAGTTGACCAGGCAACTGTCTCCGAGAGTCGTGGGTCCAAATATTTGACTGTACTGGTCGGAGGGATTACTTTTGCTTGATGCGAATGACATGGCTAGAATGTGGTGCATTAATTAGGGTGTGAAGCTTAAGCATACTGCATTAAATGGCTGGGGGGCTGATAGATTGAGCTAGCAGTCTGCAGTAGTTTGATACCGTGGCAGGTTGTTCCTTTGACTCCATCTGCAAATTACTTAATGAATCTCAGGGGGAAGTAAGAAGGTGGCTCCTGTCAGGATACCACACTCGTGAATGACATAGATTAGGAAGAATGATGGACCAAACGTGGTCTCCTGAGACACTCCACAAAATAATTGTTGAGATTATCGAAAAAATCTTAAAAGATTGATCTTGTTATGTGAATCAACTTGTTAAAGTTCATTTTAAAATATTCCGTTTGTTGCATTGTTACAGACAAGATGCGAGCGTTCTCGACGCGGCCACCAAGGGAGCACTAGCTGGGATTGATCTTGTCATGGGAATCATATCAAACATAGTGGCGTTTGTTGCGTTCATAGCTTTCCTCAACTCGGTCACAGCTTGGTTTGGAGAATTGGTGGGATTGACAAATTTCGACTTCCAGGTAAATTAAATCAAATAAGGTCGGGTGATTATGAATACGGGACATGGGGAGAAGGGTACCCAAGAGAGATCATAGTGCAATCGCAAGTCTCAAGAATGATGGTCAGTTGACGTGATGACATATCTGCATTAGATCACCTCTCCAGAGACGGCCAAGCACATGTCGTTTGTCTACACACTGTGTGAAAGTATGTGTGCAGTTTATTGTGTTACCCTAACACTAGCTCACAATTGAACTGAAAACTCCGAGTCAAGTTTCATTAGAACTTACTGGTTATTATTATTTATTTAAGTCACAAGGCATGGTACATATACACATAAATACATGCGGATTGTATTGGCCTCTGAAGAAAGGAATTCAAGAAGAGGGACCACATCCCATCTACCTTCATAGGTGTCCTGCATCCTGCATCCGTATAAGATTAAACTAAAACTAGAGATTAATGAAAAGTTTATAGAAATCATATATTAAATTCTACGCATTCTAAAGACAGAAGTGTGGGAATAATATATTTTAAAATCCCTTCTACGCGCAATTTGTTATTTGTGTAGCAGTATTTTGAATGTAATAAGCAAGCTAAACAATGACAAAAATACTGCTAGTATTATGGGATGAGCGGACCGTTTTGACTCAAAGTGACAACCTATAATTATAATGTTAAAATATTAAATAAATTAAGATTGGTTTCTGCTTTCTACTAAATCCTACACGTAAATAATAATGTTTCAGATCTTGCATCCAGTGTTAATATGTAGTTATTTTACAACCTTGAGCTCGAATGGTGTTCGTCGTTTGTTTCTTGTTTCAGACTATTCTCTCGAAAGTGTTCATTCCTCTGAGCTGGCTGATGGGTGTGGAGCCCTCGCAGTGTGAAGATGTGGGGATGCTGATCGGCCTCAAGACAGTTGTCAACGAGTTCGTGGCCTACAAGGAGCTCGGGGTGTTGAAGAAGGCGGGGAAACTATCCGTGAGTCTTTCAGTCAGACGAGCTGTTTGGCAAGCGACAATAATACAGGGTGTGTGCGTCTAGTGGTTCACTAGGTAACAACGCAGACGCAGACGCAGACGCAGACGCAGACGCAGACGCAGACGCAGACGCAGACGCAGACGCAGACCGAAACACGCAGACCTCCTCGGTTTCTAGTATCTAGACGGAAACAAAGAAACCGATCGCGCCCTTTATAGTTTAAAATATTATTTTGCTTCATTCATACATTTCCGTCACATTCGTGTTCTTTTTGTTTCACGTTTATGAGAAAATCTATTCTTTTGGAAGCTTTTTCTCTCCCCTATCAGACCAAAAATAAATAAATAAATAAATAAATAAATACACAGACACATCAAGTATGACTATAGTATTAATTTTAGTTCTAGATTTAGGGTGTTGATGTATTTAAAAATAATATGTTTGCTGATAAGTGTCACTTAAAGTGAGTTTAATAATTTTGTTTCCAGCCACGATCTGAGGCAATAGCCACATACGCTCTGTGCGGCTTCGCAAACCCAAGCTCAATCGGCATCTTAATCGGTGCGCTGTCCACTCTGTGTCCAGAGCAGAGGCCGAAGATAACTGAGGTGGCGTTCCGGGCGTTCGTGGCTGGGAGTGCCACCTGCTTCCTTACAGCATGCATAGCAGGTAGGTAGGGGGTGCCTTACAGCATGCATAGCAGGTAGATCGGCGGTGTCTTACAGCATGCGTCATAGATATCTTAACACCTGTAGTAGGCAAGATGCGCAGTCTCCAATACCTCCGCACAGGCGCGAGCGTACCGAATTGAAGCGTCAATCCCATGATCTAACAATATATCTCGTTACTAAGGTCTGCCCGTCCCGCGACGAGTTTCGTTCAAGGCCGCGCATGACGTCAGCCGGTGCGCACGGCCGGCCACCTGCCTGGGCTGTACAGTGAGGGTGAGGGAAACATGTGTACAAAACGAGTGTTTATTACTAATCAATTTCAAAGCGAGATTCATTTACATCGCACAGTTACATAAGATAACCACCTTCAATTATTGGTGTCGTATTCTTTTATTTCCGTTAAAAGAAACAACTAAAATAATCATCAGAGATATGGAAAAAGTGAACTCGAATCATATCCACCACACACTCCATTAACAAGATATCAATATAAACATAAAAACAATAGTAACAATAATAATAGTCATAATTCTGATAAAATAAAATATAAATTAATTAATTAATTTATTTTTATTTATTTATTTTGTTTATATTATTTATTATCTCTTGTATATTTTTAGGAGATTAAAATAATTTTAACCAGAATAATTAAAACTTGCAAGCTTAAGTTACTAAATAATTAGTTGATGTATACATAGAAATTATTAACAACATCATAAAAATCAGTTTTACACATTTACAACACTCGATTAATGACGACATACAAAGAAAGCACAAGTTTTTGGTAGTATGGGCATAGTAACATTGCAAAATAAAAGGGATTATATGAATGTGTTATAAGTGTTGGATTGGAAATCGACTATAATAAGAGCAGCACGGCACCGATTGTGTCATGACGGAAATGAGGCGGGTTATCAAAGGATTTCAATATTAGAAATACAATATACTGCAGAATGAAGGATTATATTCTTTCAAAAAGTATTTGTTTTTTGTAATTTTCAGACATTTTATGAAAACGTAGGAAATACATAGTTAAGTATTTCTGGATCAATGCCGCCCCCCTAAAACTCGCCGTCCTAAGCAGCTGCCTGGTAACCTCGGCCTAAACACGGCCCTGACACGTGCTAGTGTAGAATTATTACTATCAAAAACCGAGACAATAAGTAGCGCGTTTTCTTTGTGTAACCATCATTACCACGTTTCACAGATTTAATGTAAGTATTACTGTTTAGAACATGATATAGGTTTTTAACGTAAGAAACAACTTTAATCCCGACAGTGTTGGCTCGAGCGTTTTTTTTTTTTTTTAGCGTTCGACTCTGATTCGGGAGGTTCCAGGTTCGAATTCCGTCGAGACCGGTAATCCTGACTGAAGGTTTTTTCTGAGGTTTTCCAATGCAAGGGATTGACTCCTCATAAGTAGCCCTCGGACATCCCTTCACAATTGTCCTATCCGCAATATACCTAGTTAGTAACCTGAAGAGGGACACATCGGTTAAATCTTATGTGTATACCTACCCTACAGCGGGCATCCTACAAAAATGTATTTATTTATTTTACCATTATCTATGCGTTTATAATAAGACAGTCATAGTTACGATGTATGTAACAAAACCCTCAGAAAATCCTCTCTGTATCCGACGTATACTAAAATACTTCAATTATTATTTAATATATAATATTTGGTTTGACTGACTCAAATAAGGGGATGCAATCCGGTTCCTCTATATATGTTGTCGATTAATTTTATAAAAATAGAGTAGACATATTATGTAAACAAGTAAATGTATCAATACTGGTACACACATAAATCGTCAACCAGCTTTCTCTTTTCGCGATTTTCTTTTCTCTTGTCTCGCTTTTCAGTGTCTTTTTCTGTGAGTGAACTTGTAAGTGGCATTTTAAGAGATGGAACACTACCAGTTTTTTTTTTTTTTTTTTTTAGCATTTTAGGGGAATACAGTGTTGATGTTAAAGGTTCCAATGTAAGTCACTTTCAGTGAAATGTTCAGAGCACATTCGTGCAGACGCGACGATAATCTCTTGTGATAATGTATGTATTTTTGTTTACACCGTCGAACCAACTCATTGCACGGGTCTGAATCTTTTGGAAATCGAAAAAAGTGTATCTGAGCCATCATGTTTCACACTGTTTCTCGAGTTGCTATTGAAGCCAAACACGGAAGATACTACCATTTTCACTACAGAGTACACACGATTTACAACTATTCATAACAAACCGAAACAATCATGCGAGTGGAATGGAGTGAATGCATGGAGTGAATGAGTGGACGGGAACCAACTTGCGCACCGGCTTACGTCACAGCGCGGCGGGAAGCTCCGCCCACATGCGCATCGGCAGACCTCAGCGTCAATCCCACCCATTCAAAATGGCGGTTTGGCGTTTTAATTTATGCTTTTTTAATGCAATAAAGTATTTTACTGGATTGTTTGATATGGTTTTAGCTTGTGCAGCATGATATTGAACAAACAGAAACAATGCAAAGTTATTGCATAAGGGAATTTAGTAATCATTTGGTGTCGAAGTCTAATATGCTCACCTGTCAAACTGGCAGCCATCTTTAAAAATATTTTTTCGATTAATCGCTCCCATCTAATTGACATGCAAACTCACCCATTCAAGATGGCTTCCAATTGTCCCGGTAGTGGACCGCTGACTGCTAATCTAGCCAATTATATGGGATATCTATGGCATGCGTAGCAGGTAGGCAGGCGGTGCCTTACAGCATGCATAGCAGATGAGTAGGCGGTGCCTACAGCATGCGTAGCAGGTTCGGCACTTCGTCCAACTTCCGTGATTCTGTGAGTGTGTGAGGTTTTACGTCGAAAATCAGCCGAATCGCTGAAAAGGTTGCGCTGAAATTTAAACAGTCATCCGGTACGAGTTAACTGAGAACTGCTTACAAAACCATCTAGATCCATTGCGATTGAAACCTACAAGAAATAATACATTGAAAAACAGACTGTGAATGAGTAGGAATTATTTTAAAGACAATGGTTATGTTTTTTGGATGAGCGTAGCGAGCGAAGCGAAGATTCCATTTCACTACGCTGGAGAAAAAAATCCGTAATGTTTTTTCTTTTTTTCTTTTTTTTTGTATTTTTGTGTGTTTGTTAACACGATTCCGGCTAAACCAATACTCCGATTGCGATCAAATTTTATGGAGGCCTTCGAAATCTCTGAACTTAGAACTGCCACGATTTTGAGCGCAATCGGGAATTTTTTTCTTATAAAAAACGCAATTTTACGATTTTTTTCGATTTTTAAAAAATTTCTTCGACTTATAACACTTACATGCTTTATCCGATTGTAATGATTTTTTAACAGAACCATGATTTTATGAATTAAGATATTCGTGTGAAATTTGAGCGTAATCGAAAAACTATTTCTCATGAAAATCGAATTTTTCGGGTTTTTTCTTTTTTAAAACAATTCTTTGACTTTTAACACCTACATGCTTTATCCTATTGTAATGATTTTTTCATAGAACCTTAATTTTATGAATTAATATACTCGTGTCAAATTTGAGCGCAATCGAATAATTATTTCTTATGAAAATTGCAATTTTACGATTTTTTTCTTTTTTTAAAATTACGTAAAAATTACGACTTATTAAAAAAATTAAGATAATTTTTAATTTTATTTAATTTAATTTAAAAAAATATTCGACTAAAATGATTTTTTCACAGAACAACAAAAAATCCGCGTAACACAATGCAGCTCAATGCACCAATTACGCTCATCCAACAACGCGGCGGGACTTAAGCGTTTTCCTAGTGGAAAAATATTTTTTGTTTGTTATTTGTCTGGCTGTGAAAATGCAGTGCCCAAGGTGTATTGAATCTGGCACGCTCAAGGTACCTCCAAATTCCGCTCGGAGATTGAGTAAACCTTGCAATATTTACACGTATTTCGTACTGGTTATATTTTACATAGTATTGTTTGCATTTCAAAACGTGTTCTATAATTTTAAAAATACAAACTAGAAATTACCAAATCTTTCCCGACCAGGGGATTGAACCCAGGTCTCCCACATTTTGGGTATAAGGGCGCCTTAGCTAACTAGACAAGAGCAACGCCAAAGTCGTTGTTAGACAAGTGAGCGAGTCATGTGTTGAGTACCCTGGAACATTTGCATTTAAGTTTAATATAATATAATATAATATATATATAATAAGTTTAATAATTATTGGATGAGCGTAGCGAGCGTAGCGAGCGAAGCGAAGATTTCATTTCACTACACTGGAGAAAAAAAATCCGGAATGTTTTTTTTTTTTTTTTTTTTTTTTGTATTTTTGTGTGTTTGTTAACACGATTCCGGCTAAACCGATACTCCGATTGCGATGAAATTTTATGGAGGCCTTCGAAATCTCTGAACTTAGAACTGCCACGTTTTTGAGCGCAATCGGGGAATTTTTTCTCATAAAAAACCTACTTTTTTTTTTAAAAATCGACTTATAACCCTACATGCTTTATCCGATTGTAATGATTTTTTTCACAGAACCTTAATTTTATGAATTAAGATATTCGTGTGAAATTTGAGCATAATCGAAAAATTATTTCTCATGAAAAAAGTAATTTTATGGGTTTTTTCTTTTTTAAAACAATTCTTTGACTTATAACACCTACATGCTTAATCCTATTGTAATGATTTTTTTACAGAACCTTCATTTCATGAATTAATATATTCGTGTTAAATTTGAGCGCAATCGAATAATTATTTCTTATGAAAATTGCAATTATACGATTTTTTTCTTTTTTAAAAATTACGATTAATTACAAAATTAAGTTAATTTTTTATTTAATTTAGTTTAATTAAAAAAAAAGTTAATTTTTTATTTAATTTAATTTAATTAAAAAAAATCTTCGACTAAGTAATGAATTTTTCACAGAACAACAGAAAATCCGCGTAACACATGGCAGCTCAATGCACCATATACGCTCATCCAACAACGCGGCGGGACTTAAGCGTTTTCCTAGTATAGGTATAATTGATAGGGTTTTGAGTTTAGTTGGTATAAGGGCGCGTCAACTGTGTGGCCATAATGCGCCACTCTAGCCTATGATAGGCTAGGGAGGCCTTAGGTAGAGGGAAGAAAGGGAATGTTACCGGGTACTCAACACATGGCTCACTCACTCGTCTACAACGACTTTGACGTTTTCCTATTTACATAAATGCACACCGAATAATGAATTATTGAAATAGTTCTAAAGTTCCCGGTTTAAATTCTGTTCAGTATGTATATATACTTTGTTTTAGCGTATGTTTGAGGAGATGTTAACACTATATGTGTTTCGATATCATCTTAGAAGGAATCTTTAGTCGTGTTGTTATTTTCTACTAGGAAAACGCTAAAGTCCCGCCGCGTTGATGGATGAGCGTTTTTGTAAGTTTTTACTTTGCGTGAGACCACTTTTCCTTTGCAATTGCTTTTTGAATGCATTGTGGGTGATTGTTGTCAAGTTTCTATTGTTACCTGTTAATTGTTATTATAAACCTCAAAAAACCCAAATTAAAACCTTTATTCCGTGGATTCTAGCAAACTTTTTCAAATTTTTCTTTCAGAAAGCAATACATCACCATTACCTTAATGTCCCATGTAAAATATGAACGTTGTAGCCTCACCCGTCTGGTCAGAATCGGCCCTAATGTCACGAAAATATCGCACTAAAAATCGAAAAATATCGTAAAAGAACGATATTCATGAGAAATATTTCGTCGATTGTACCCAAAAACGTGGCAGGTCTAAGTTCAGAGATCTCGAAGGTCTCCAAAAAATTTCATCGCAATTGGAATATCGGTTTAGCCGGAATCGTGTTAACAAACACTCAAAAATACAAACAGAAAAAACAAGAAAAACGAAAAAAAATCGTAAAGAAGCGATTTTCATGATAAATAATTTTTTTGATTGCGCTCAAAAAAGTGGCAGTTCTAAGTTCAGAGATTTCAAAGGTCTCCTGAAAATTTCATCGCAATTGGAGTATCGGTTTAGCCGGAATCGTGTTAACAAACACACAAAAAGAAAAACGAAAAAAAAAGAAAAACGAAAAAAATCGTAAAATTACGATTTTTAAGAGAAATAATTTTTTCATCGATTTTTCGTACGATGCAGTTCTAAGTTCAGAGATTTCGAAGGTCTCCATAAAATTTCATCGCAATCGGAGTATCGGTTTAGCCGGAATCGTGTTCACAGACACACAAAAATGCAAAAAACAAAAAAAGAAAGAAAAAAACAAAAAAACATCCCAGATTTTTTTCTCCAGTGTAGTGAAATGGAATCTTCGCTTCGCTCGCTACGCTCATCCAATCAACTTACATACGTGTTAGCGTATTGATGTGTTTGTGATTTGTTCTCTTAAGGTATGACCCTGTGTTGCAGGTATCCTGATGACGGAAGATAGTTACGGGGAACTGAACCCACCAGGCGATAATTCAACCCTCACATCCATTAGTTTCATATAGATACTCTCTTATACTTAACTTCAAGGGACTCCGAGGGAGAAGGTTGATTTAAATGCTTTAAACACAAGAGTTCATCAAAAGCCAAAGAAATGCTATGAATTATAAATTATATTATTTTTATATCCATCAAGAACGATAGGCATTGTGCGCCCATAGGGAGTCTGGGGTGTTGCTTCTCCCCCCCCCCCAAGACAATTACGAAAGTAAAATACACATTTTCCAAAACATCGATCGCCGAGGAAAATTATCTTAGAAGTCAAAAGCAGACATTTCAGCTCGTAGACGTGGCGGGAATGTTTCTCAATTTTAAAAAGTCGCCCCTTCCCTCCCCCCTACTTTCTATTATGTGGGCAACTTAAAAAAAAAATCACAATTAAGACTCTTTTTGTCCACAACGTACATAGTTCTTGCCGGCTTTGCAATGTTACATAAATATCTCTTCCATGTTTGTTCCCCCTACAGTTTATCAACATTTTTATTCACAGCGTGGACGGTCGAATAACAATGCTTTTACCAATATGACAAACAAATACATTTATTAAAATTTCTATTGGTTCACAACATAAAATAGCCCTGTCTTAATTCACTACAAACAATGTTGTTTTGGCGAACCCTGTTGAGCACATAAGACTTCTGCTATGTTCCGTCCTCCGATATAAAAGAGAGAATACTCGTGCTGCCACAAGACATTATAAGAAACACCAGACGCTTCAAGTATAACCTCTCTCATGTTACAACTATCAAGGCAATAACGTGTTTATTTTTATATTCAATTTGAACTACTAAGGTCCAGAATTTCAATGCCTAGTTAAAATTATTTATCCACCAGTTAGTCCTCTTTTAAATAATTACAAGGTTTCTGATTGGTGGTTGCCATAGTATCAACATATTACCTGGCAGATAAATTTATCTGACACTTTACCTGGACATTGAAATACAGGGTCTAAGACATGTAGAAGTAGCTAATGATAAATTATTTAGGGATGATGAAAATGTTAACAAAATTATGGATTTAACTTACAATACCACAAACAATCAGTGTCAAAGACAGGTTGCGGGTGCATTTAATATGGTGCAGTTAGTGTCAGTACTATCAAAATATTTCACCTCTATTAAAATGTTTGAAATGTTTAGAAATTTTCTATTCCTAATGAAAAAACATTAATAAATCATAGGTCAAGAAGTGATATAAGTATTTTTATGTTTTAAAACAAAATAAAATATATACAGCGTTTATACAACCTGTGTAAACAGCATTATTATTTAAAGTACAGAAATAAACCTGAAGTTCTATAGGCATAAGCCTTGGAAATTATTTTCCCAAAGAATGTAAGCACAAATAAATAAACGAACACAATTTTGAAACACATAATAAACCGCAGATTTCACTAAAACTTTTAATCACTTTAATTTTGTTAATAATATTCATTTTCATTTAAAATGAAGGTAGCAAAATATTGCATTCTGCGCTTAGGAGAAACATTAGAAAACCTTTCAGTTTAGGTTGGTAGTGTTAAGAAAGGTACTGATAATATCCCAAGTCAGTCCATGTAGAAGCCCTACCTACGGCCAAGCGCAAGCCACTGACGCTGATGATTAAGTCATTCACTTATAGAGGTTTATTTGTATCTCCCATTCAAGTTTGATTTGTGAAAATTAATGATCAACTTCAGTACTTCTTTTGACACTCAACCATGCAATATAATATAAACTGTGATATGGAATTGAAACAAATAAAGAAAAATGTGTTCACTCTGTGTTGTTATATTTCATTAACTTTATTACTGTACAAAGAAAAAAAGCAAACCCAAATTTCAGGTTTAAAATAATCAAAAGTTTTCATCATCAAAGCGTCCCATTACTCCTTGTTCCCTAAGCAAGATTGGGAAATTACTACAAATTACCTGCTTGATGGCATATTTACGGTCAGTTAATACAAAGACTAAGCACTATTTAGAAAATGTGCTCTAAGCGCATCAGACACACATTCTGACTTGGCACTTCGGTGCAAACCACAACCCGATATGACAAACGATGGAGCTTCCAAGTGATCCAGACCAAACCTCGGTATTCTGCTTCAGAGCCTGGTTTGCTCGAGCCAATGGTTAGGTGAAGACTACCCGGTCTGACATGCAACCGCAGTTCCGTACAAGGAACTGAAAAAAAGGTCTTGGAAAAGTTCAAAGAAAGGCAGCTAGGAAGGTATTGAACAAAAGGAAGATTTGGGTAGATCATGTAAATGAACATGGCATCTCTGTAAGCATGAGTATGAGATGGTGACAAAAATGGTTGAGGATTTGGGGTGGGACACAGAGATAGACAAGCTTAAGCAAATGTGCAAAGTGTCTAGGGACCATGAGGGATGGGGTGAGCTTCACGGGCATTTGGTTAAAGCCAGTTATTTATGTAGACATGATCACATATGGAAATGCGAGAGAAGGGTATGGAAAACAGACCTGGGAAAATACTCCTTCTTGAGTAAGACAAACGTTGATTGGAACGGCCTCACTGAAGAGCAGTTAGGGGTGGAGAAACTTACAACATTCTCTCATTTTATTAAGCCTATGTGAAAGGTGGAGGCAACGCAAATAGGAGAAGAGAAACTAGAGAAGGGAGCAAGGAGAATAACACCCTGCCTCCGGCCAGATGAGACCAACTGCGAGAGGATGAAACCACTACTACTCTATACTACTACTAGTCACCAGGGGCGTAACTAGCACTTGTATTTTGGGGGGGGGCGACCATTTTTATAGCCAGACACATTACCTATGTATCCTGGTCCAATGGGGGTCTGGGGGACCCCCCCCCCCAACTAGTGCGGGTCTGGCAGTGGCGACTTTTCAACCTCATCAGGTGTGGAGTGGTGTCATTAAAATGTATTTATGTGCGTACGCAGTTTCGTGAGTAAAGAACATGATTTAATACAATGAGGGGGTTGGGGGGAAAGGAAGGCCTTTAGTTAATGCGGGTCCGGGGCGCACAGCCCCGGAAAATTTTCCGATTCTATAAGAATGCAATTGAAGGATTTTAACGAGTTTGCAAACTTAAACCAAAAGTAAGTGCTCTAGCTAAGAGATTAAAAAGATATAAAAAATGTAGTATTAGAAAAGAACAAAACCGAGTGTTCAAAGAAAATGAAAAACAGTAAAACCAAAAACTATCTAGTACCGAAGAAATAACAGGAAATGGAACACCAACTAAGACAATAGATAGAAGAGTTTTGGAGAGGAATATGGGGTAACCCGGTAGCACACAACCAGGATGCACAATGGATTCAAGACGAAATAGCTAGGAAGGTATAACTGTTGATGAATTAAAGTCGACAATCAGTGCTACACATAGCTGGAAAGCACCAGGTAATGATAATTGGATGAGCGAAGCGAAGACTTCAATTTCACTGACCCCCAAAAAGATTAGCTTGTGTTTTTTTTTTTTTTTTGTCTGATCGCTCTTTACCGGGAAAACGGCATATGCGATCTTGATGAAAATTGGAGGGGACCTTCGAAATTTCTGAACTTAGACCTGCCACGTTTTTGGGTACAATGGAGAAATATTTCTCATAAATATCGTACTTTCACGATTTCTTTCGATTATTAGTACGATATTTTCGTGAAATTTGGGAAGATTCTGACCAAACGAGTGGGGCTACAACGTTCCTATTTTACATGGAGATTAAGGTTATGGTGGTGTAGTACCTTTTAAAAGAAAAAAAAATCGAAAAGTTAGCCAGAAGGTTTTTGAGGTATATAATAATAATTAACAAGTAACAATAGAAACTTGACAACAATCACCTAAAATACGTTCAAAAAGAACTTGCAAAAGTAAAGTGATCCCACGCAGACAAAAACTTATTAAAAAAGCTCATCCGTCAACGCAACTAAAAAAAGCGTAGGCGAAGCGGCCAAGTACTAAAAAAAATTGGTATAAGAAATTCAATACTACTCACAATCAAATTAGAAAATGTCTCTTTGTAAATGGCGTTAAATGAATACCCGAATTCTTTACTGAAGGAGTAACCTTTCTCAAACCGAAAGATAATGACACAAAGAATCCAAGTAAATATCGGCCAATTACATGTCTACCAACTAAATACTAGGGAAACGCCAAAGTCGTTGTTAAACGAGTGAGTGAGCCATGTGTTGAGTACCCGGTTACATTACTTTTCTTCCCCCTACATTAGGCCTACCTAGCCTATCATAGCCTAGAGGCGCATTGGTCTTACAGTTGACGCGCCCGTATACCAACTAAACTTAAAAAAAACTATTATTTATACGAATATAAATATCAAACTTAAACGCAAATGTTCCCGGGA
>JAMZAV010006207.1:0-23139 GCA_024449915.1 Sweltsa coloradensis
CAGTTCTGTCTCGGCCCGTCGTGAAGTAATTTTAAAATTTATTGCTCAGTCTTGTATCTTCGAGGATGTGCGAGTTAGTGAGTGAGTGACGCGTGTATTGGGGTGGTTGGGGTCGAACATGACGGGCGAGTGACAGGTGTTCTCAAGGTCAAGTCTCCAGGGGTTGCACCAGTCACTGACTTGACTCTGCGAGGCCCCGATCACGTACGCCCACCTAGTAGGCTCTGACGTCACACACTCACTATCTACAACCTCTGCACTGTCAGTATCAGTGTGCACGCTAGGCTCCCTTGTGTAGGTCGTCACCCCAGCGTGTCCTCATCGCTCAAGGTCGTCAGCCACCCTCAATGTCTCCTTTCTTGTCACGTGCGGCTGGGATTAACTTGTATATATGTATGTATGTATCCCCTTGTATGTGGCTGGATGTGTCCAGCACAGGCCTGTCCTCGCTTCTTCCCCTAGGCTAGAGTGGTGTATAATGACCTAACGGTTGACGCGCCCTCCAACGGAATAATCTGACAACTCGATGAAACCATAATGGATGGACTGTTGTACAGTGGATACTTTAATGTAGAGAGCCTAGGTAAGCTAACACCAGACAGTGGCCATACAGTACTTCCGGCCGCCATGTTTTTGCCAAACAATTTTTTTAGTTTCGTCACTCGTCAGCTGTCGTAAAGTAAACAAATGTGGCCTAGAACAGACCAACTTTCTGACGTCTGTTATAAGCCAAATTATTTATTTTTATTTATTACCTCTAAACAACAGGTATTAAAACCAACAAGTGTTTACTTTTACAGCAGTGTCAAAACTAAAAAATGATTTGGCAAAAACAAGGCGGCCGGAAGCACTGTATGGCCACTCTCTGGTGTTAGCTTATCTAGGCTCTCTACTTTAATGTTGTTTAGTATGAAAGTAATGTTGTTTTGATCTACATTTGAATGCACATTCTACAAGTGAACGTTGAGGCTACTATGAAATTAGTTAATGGCGCCCAATGTTTAGGTCAACGTTGCGCTGCATAGCTCGATAGCCATCATTCTCCACCACAACAAGCGTTTATGACACGAGCCTGCTGCCTGTAGGACCGCACATTGATGTGCTAACATCACCACATCCTTGCGGTACAACAAGCGTGTATGACACGAGCCTGCTGCCTGTAGGACGCACATTGATTGTGCTACATCACACATCCTTGCGGTACAACAAGCGTGTATGACACGAGCCTGCTGCCTGTAGGACCGCACATTGATTGTGCTACATCCAACCACATCCTTGCGGTACAACAAGCGTGTATGACACGAGCCTGCTGCCTGTAGGACCGCACATTGATTGTGCTACATCACCACATCCTTGCGGTACAACAAGGTGTATGCACGAGCCTGCTGCCTGTAGGACCGCACATTGATTGTGCTACATCACCACATCCTTGCGGTACAACAAGCGTGTATGACACGAGCCTGCTGCCTGTAGGACCGCACATTGATTGTGCTACATCACCACATCCTTGCGGTACAACAAGCGTGTATGACACGAGCCTGCTGCCTGTAGGACCGCACATTGATTGTGCTACATCACCACATCCTTGCGGTTACAACAAGCGTGTATGACACGAGCCTGCTGCCTGTAGACCGCACATTGATTGTGCTACTCACCACATCCTTGCGGTACAACAAGCGGTATGACACGAGCCTGCTGCCTGTAGGACCGCACATTGATTGTGCTACATCACCACATCCTTGCGGTACAACAAGCGTGTATGACACGAGCCTGCTGCCTGTAGGACCGCACATTGATTGTGCTACATCACCACATCCTTGCGGTACAACAAGCGTGTATGACACGAGCCTGCTGCCTGTAGGACCGCACATTGATTGTGCTACATCACCCACATCCTTGCGGTACAACAAGCGTGTATGACACGAGCCTGCTGCCTGTAGGACCGCACATTGATTGTGCTACATCACCACATCCTTGCGGTACAACAAGCGTGTATGACACGAGCCTGCTGCCTGTAGGACCGCACATTGATTGTGCTACATCACCACATCCTTGCGGTACAACAAGCGTGTATGACACGAGCCTGCTGCCTGTAGGACCGCACATTGATTGTGCTACATCACCACATCCTTGCGGTACAACAAGCGTGTATGACACGAGCCTGCTGCCTGTAGGACCGCACATCGATTGTGCTACATCACCACATCCTTGCGGTACAACAAGCGTGTATGACACGAGCCTGCTGCCTGTAGGACCGCACATTGATTGTGCTACATCACCACATCCTTGCGGTACAACAAGCGTGTATGACACGAGCCTGCTGCCTGTAGGACGCACATTGATTGTGCTACATCACCACATCCTTGCGGTGCAACAAGCGTGTATGACACGAGCCTGCTGCCTGTAGGACCGCACATTGATTGTGCTACATCACCACATCCTTGCGGTACAACAAGCGTGTATGACACGAGCCTGCTGCCTGTAGGACCGCACATTGATTGTGCTACATCACCACATCCTTGCGGTACAACAAGCGTGTATGACACGAGCCTGCTGCCTGTAGGACCGCACATTGATTGTGCTACATCACCACATCCTTGCGGTACAACAAGCGTGTATGACACGAGCCTGCTGCCTGTAGGACCGCACATTGATTGTGCTACATCACCACATCCTTGCGGTACAACAAGCGTGTATGACACGAGCCTGCTGCCTGTAGGACCCGCACATTGATTGTGCTACATCACCACATCCTTGCGGTACAACAAGCGTGTATGACACGATCCTGCTGCCTGTAGGACCGCACATTGATTGTGCTACATCACCACATCCTTGCGGTACAACAAGCGTGTATGACACGAGCCTGCTGCCTGTAGGACCGCACATTGATTGTGCTACATCACCACATCCTTGCGGTACAACAAGCGTGTATGGCACGAGCCTGCTGCCTGTAGGACCGCACATTGATTGTGCTACATCACCACATCCTTGCGGTACAACAAGCGTGTATGACACGAGCCTGCTGCCTGTAGGACCGCACATTGATTGTGCTACATCACCACATCCTTGCGGTACAACAAGCGTGTATGACACGAGCCTGCTGCCTGTAGTACCGCACATTGATATTGCTACATCAACACATCCTTGCGGTACACAAGCGTGTATGACACGAGCCTGCTGCTGTAGGACCGCACATTGATTGTGCTACATCACCACATCCTTGCGGTACAACAAGCGTGTATGACACGAGCCTGCTGCCTGTAGGACCGCACATTGATTGTGCTACATCACCACATCCTTGCGGTACAACAAGCGTGTATGACACGAGCCTGCTGCCTGTAGGACCGCACATTGATTGTGCTACATCACCACATCCTTGCGGTACAACAAGCGTGTATGACACGAGCCTGCTGCCTGTAGGACCGCACATTGATTGTGCTACATCACCACATCCTTGCGGTACAAACAAGCGTGTATGACACGAGCCTGCTGCCTGTAGGACCGCACATTGATTGTGCTACATCACCACATCCTTGCGGTACAACAAGCGTGTATGACACGAGCCTGCTGCTGTAGGACCGCACATTGATTGTGCTACATCACCACATCCTTGCGGTACAACAAGCGTGTATGACACGAGCCTGCTGCCTGTAGGACCGCACATTGATTGTGCTACATCACCACATCCTTGCGGTACAACAAGCGTGTATGACACGAGCCTGCTGCCTGTAGGACCGCACATTGAATTGTGCTACATCACCAACATCCTTGCGGTACAACAAGCGTGTATGACACGAGCCTGCGGCCTGTAGGACCGCACATTGATTGTGCTACATCACCACATCCTTGCGGTACAACAAGCGTGTATGACACGAGCCTGCTGCCTGTAGGACCGCACATTGATTGTGCTACATCACCACATCCTTGCGGTACAACAAGCGTGTATGACACGAGCCTGCTGCTGTAGTACCGACATTGATTGTGCTACATCACCACATCCTTGCGGTACAACAAAGCGTGTATGACACGAGCCTGCTGCTGTAGGACCGCACATTGATTGTGCTACATCACCAATCCTTGCGGTACAACAAGCGGTAGACACGAGCTGCTGCTGTAGGACGCACATGATTGTGTCATCACACATCCTTGCGGTAAACAAGGGTATGCACGGCTGCTGCCTGTAGGACCGCACATTGATTGTGCTACATCACCACATCCTTGCGGTTAGCTAACGTCGTGCGCAAGAGGTTTCATACGCAGGACTCTCCTGTGTTATGGTTTGTGGGCTATCCAACTTACATTTCATGCAAAGGCAAAGCATCGGATTGTGATAAAGATATGCGTGATTGTCAATAGTACATATAAGTTCAAAGTTAAGTGCAACTGTATGGTTAAATTACAATATAACATGAGGTTTGTCAATAATCAATGTCTGTTGTTGATTGGTTAACAAAACTACGGCATGAGATTCAGTTCTTGAGAACCCTGTGAAAATAACAGCTCGGTCTTTCGTCAAGCCTTCTTAAAACAATGGTTAATCATTTTTAACATTTTTCGGAGCAAATGTTTTTTGTAAAACCATTTATTGATGAATTTCGCCTAAAAATTTTCAAATTAAATACGTTATAAATTACTTTATTAGTTCGCGTACAAGCTACACGGTTATTTCAAGCAAATGTGATTGGTAGAAAGAGTAGAATGATATGCAAATAAAATAATTCAATGTTATGTTTGTCTGCAGAACGTGTTTTTCAATTAGGAAAAGTAGTAAACAAAACTCATAAGACGTCCCTATTCACGTATTGACATAGATAATAAAAAATACGATTTTTTTTATTATCTTGAATACAGGCTCAAATAGTTATATTTTGAATTTATATCTTTGAATTTGATATTATGTTTTCTTGTCTTTACATGTTTTTAAAATTTATTTTAGTATTAACCTCAATGTGAAATGGTAGCAATGATGTATTTGAGTGAACCAATACATAAATACTTACAGAGCTAACTACTTCCAACACATCGGTTCGAAACTTCATCAAATCAAATCAAATCAAGTTCTCACTGTCTGCAGAAAGAGCTATCGAATAACCTCTTGATAACAAAGCTTATGTCCATCTGTCTCATGATGAAACCTAAACCAGACTTCTGATCGTCCTACGTGTTTTGTTGCATTGTCCTCATGGATGATTCGTACCCGGCACCTCCACCAACAACCAGTTGTTTCCGTACGTTGGACCCCCTGAGTGATAATATGAAACTTCATTGGCAACGATTCACGTTATCCTCTTGCACACACCCTGTGTTCTAAAAGCTATATTAAAGTGATGATTGATTCTACCACTGATGGACGGTATGACGTTATGTTTGGAACGAGTTTAAATATAGATTCCACGAAATGAAGCCTCGATGTTGTCGCCGTGGTCTGTAACACCGTCAACCACGCGACCACAAACTCAACAGTGTGGTTTGGAGAGTTATTGTTTACTCTCTGGCTGTATTGTCTGGTTTTGTATTTTCTCCACGTCACATGACACAAATCCGTGTATTGAACGTGAGGGGCGTTCTGCACATGAGCGTTGTGTATTTAGCAAGTTTTGTATCTGTTATGTGGTGTTTGATGTTTGTACTAAATGATGGAATCCATCAACAGGTCTCATCAGAACAACCATAGAAATATCTTGATGGAGAGTGGTGGATGTGATGTAAACCATGACGTAGAGTGATGAGTTTTTAAACACATTTACAGAGTGACGGACGCATGCCATCACGCTAATTTGATGCTTTTTCGGGCACAAGGACAGAGCGGAGCCCATTAACCTAATTTTGTAGAGAATTTATAATACTATAACAGAGTACACATATTAATATTGAAGAAACACGAATTGTGGTTTTGACCTTAGTTAGTGAAAACTGCTTACGCAATTCATTGTTGTGTGCTGTATTTAAGCGAGCGAAGCGAGCGTTTCCATTTGACTCTGCCGGAAAAAAATTAGTCACTGGTTTTGTTTTTTTTTTTTTTTTTTTTTGTTTTTTTTGTTTTTGTTTTTTTTTTGTTTGTATGTCTCGCGATAACGTTCGAACGGAGGCTCGGATCGAGTTGAAATTTTCACCATCCGCAAGCTTTGTTCTCGATTGAATGCCATTAGTTTTGTGGCAAAATCGTTCAAAAAGTTAAAAAGTTACATTAAAGTTAATCGAAAGTTTTTTTTTCAAACTAACGGCGACAAAATCTGAGATAGCCAAATCATTTAGAATGTCCGTCCGGTCACGAATATGTTAATTTAAGTTTGATCGATAAGTAGTGTAGATGGAAATTACATTATAACAAAGTAACGTTGCCATGGCAACGAAAAGACGCGCGAAGTTTCTAATGCACTGCCACCTAGAAGTAATCAAAATACTTTCGAGGAAGCAGTCTATTATTGTCACCAAAGAGTTTCAATATTTTTCCCAATGAGTCAAGGTCCTCTAGATGGCGGTGGATTTTAAAGTAAAGATTTAAACACGGTTATTTCTCTATGGGTTTACCCAAATACCTTGGCAATAATAAATAATACTGGAAACGCGAACGTCGTAAATTTTTAAATTTAAAAAAATGTGCAATGTGGGTCTAGCTATAGCACGTGCTCGCTTATCAACGCGTCCAACTGAGCGTTTCCTAGTACTAGGAAAACGCTAAAGTCCCGCCGCGTTGTTGGATGAGCGTAATTGGTGCATTGAGCTGCCATGTGTTATGCGAATTTTCTGTTGTTCTGTGGCAAAATCATTACTAAATTGAATTTTTTTAAAATTAAATTAAATTAAATTAAATTAAAAATTAACTTAATGTCTTTTTTTTAATTAATCGTAATTGTTAAAAAAAATCGTAAAATTGCGATTTTTTTAAGAAATAATTTCTCGATTGCGCTCAAATTTAACACTAATATATTAATTCATAAAATTAAGGTTCTGCAAAAAAATCATTACAATCGGATAAAGCATGTAGGTGTTATAAGTCAAAGAATTGTTTAAAAAAAGAAAAAAACTGTAAAATTTCGATTTTTATGATAAATATTTTTCAATTGCGCTCAAATTTCACAAAAAATATTTTAAGCGAGCGAAGCGAGCGTTTCCATTTGACTCTGCCGGAAAAAATTAGTCACTGGTTTTGTTTTTTTTTGTTTGTATGTCTCGCCATAACGTTCGAACGGAGGCTCGGATCGAGTTGAAATTTTCACCATCCGCAAGCTTCGTTCTCGATTGAATGCCATTAGTTTTGTGGCAAAATCGTTCAAAAAGTTAAAAAGTTACATTCAAGTTAATCGAAAGTTTTTTTTCAAACTCAACGGCGACAAAATCTGAGATAGCCAAATCATTAAGAATGTCCGTCCGGTCACGAATATGTTAATTTTATTTTGATCCGATAAGTAGTGTAGATGGAAATTACATTATAACAAAAGTAACGTTGCCATGGCAACGAAAAGACGCGCGAAGTTTCTAATGCACTGCCACCTAGAAGTAATCAAAATACTTTCGAGGAAGCAGTCTATTTAAGCGAGCGAAGCGAGCGTTTCCATTTGACTCTGCCGGAAAAATTAGTCACTGGTTTTGTTTTTTTGTTTGTTTTTTTGTTTGTTTGTTTGTTTGTTTGTTTGTTTGTTTTTTTTTTTTGTTTGTATGTCTCGCCATAACGTTCGAACGGAGGCTCGGATCGAGTTGAAATTTTGACCATCCGCAAGCTTCGTTCTCGATTGAATGCCATTAGTTTTGTGGCAAAATCGTTCAAAAAGTTAAAAAGTTACATTAAAGTTTATCGAAAGTTTTTTTCTAAAACTTAACGGGGACAAAATCTGAGATAGCCAAATCATTTAGAATGTCCGTCCGGTCACGAATATGTTAATTTTATTTTGATCCGATAAGTAGTGTAGATGGAAATTACATTATAACAAAAGTAACGTTGCCATGGCAACGAAAAGACGCGCGAAGTTTCTAATGCACTGCCACCTAGAAGTAATCAAAATACTTTCGAGGAAGCAGTCTATTATTTGTGAACAAAGAGTTTAAATAGTTTTCCCAAGGAGTCCCTTGAAGGAGTCAAGGTCCTCTAGATGGCGGTGGATTTTAAAGTAAAGATTTAAACACGGGTTTACCCAAATACCTTGGCAATAATAAATAATATTGGAAACATTGCCCTGTGGACAGCAAACGTCGCAAATTTTAAAATTTAAAAAAATGTGCAATGTGGGTCTAGCTATAGCACGTGCTCGCTTATCAACGCGTCCAACTGAGCGTTTCCTAGTAATTCATATAATAAAGGTTCTGTGCAAAAATCATTAAAATCGAATAAAGCATGTAGGTGTTATAAGTCGAAGAAATTTTTTAAAATTGAAAAAAATCGTAAAATTGCGATTTTCATGAGAAAATTTTTTTTCGATTGCGCTCAAAAACGTGGCAGTTCTAAGTTTAGAGATTTCGAAGGCCTCCATAAAATTTCATCGCAATCGGAGTATCGGTTTAGCCGGAATCGTGTGGACAAACAGACAAAAATACAAAAAAAAAAGAAAAAAAAAAAACATTCCGGATTTTTTTCTCCAGTGTAGTGAAATGGAATCTTCGCTTCGCTCGCTACGCTCGCTACGCTCATCCAATAAAAGAGCGATTGATTAAGCGAGCGAAGCGAGCGTTTCCATTTGACTCTGCCGGAAAAAATAGTCACTGGTTTTGTTTTTTTTTTTGTTTGTATGTCTCGCGATAACGTTCGAACGGAGGCTCGGATCGAGTTGAAATTTTCACCATCCGCAAGCTTTGTTCTCGATTGAATGCCATTAGTTTTGTGGCAAAATCGTTCAAAAAGTTAAAAAGTGACATTAAAGTTAATCGAAAGTTTTTTTTTCAAACTTCACGGCGACAAAATCTGAGATGGCCAAATCATTTAGAATGTCCGTCCGGTCACAAATATGTTAGTTTTATTTTGATCCGATAAGTAGTGTAGATGGAAATTACATTATAACTAGGAAAACGCTTAAGTCCCGCCGCGTTGTTGGATGAGCGTAATTGGTGCATTGAGCTGCCATGTGTTATGCGTTTTTCTGTTGTTCTGTGGAAAAATCATTATTAAATTGAATTTTTTTTAATTAAATAAAATTTAAAAAAAATTAACTTTATTTTTTTAATTTTTTTTAATTAATCGTAATTGTTTTAAAAAAATCGTAAAATTGAAATTTGTATAAGAAATAATTTCTCGATTGCGCTCAAATTTAACAATAATATATTAATTCATAAAATAAAGGTTCTACGAAAAAATTATTTTAATCGGATAAAACATGTAGGTGTTATCAGTCAAAGAATTGTTTAAAAAAAGAAAAAACCCGTAAAATTTCGATTTTTATGATAAATGTTTTTTCGATTGCGCTCAAATTTCATAAGAATATATTAATTCATAAAATAAAGGTTCTGTGAAAAATTATTACAATCGAACAAAGCATGTAGGTGTTATAAGTCGAAGAAATGTTTTAAAATCGAAAAAAATCGTTAAATTGCGATTTTCATGAGAAAATTTTTTCCGATTGCGCTCAAAAACGTGGCAGTTCTAAGTTCAGAGATTTCGAAGGCCTCCATAAAATTTCATGGCAATCGGATTATCGGTTTAGCCGGAATCGTGTGGACAAACAGACAAAAATACAAAAAGAAAAAAAAAAAAAAAAAAAAAAAAACATTCCGGATTTTTTTCTCCAGTGTAGTGGAATGGAATCTTCGCTTCGCTCGCTACGCTCATCCAACAAAGTACCGTTACCATGGCAACGGAAAGTCGCGCAGCTTTTTTGGCCCATGATAGCGGTCGAACGGAGGCTCGGATCGAGTTGAAATTTTGACCATCCGCAAGCTTCGTTCCCGATTGAATGCCATTAGTTTTGTGGCAAAATCGTTCAAAAGGTAAAAAGTCACATTAAAGTTAATCGAAAGTTTTTTTTTCAAACTCAACGGCGACAAAATCTGAGATAGCCAAATCATTTAGAATGTCCGTCCGGTCACGAATATGTTAATTTTATTTTGATCCGATAAGTGAAGTAGATGGAAATTACATTATAACAAAAGTAACGTTGCCATGGCAACGAAAAGACGCGCGAAGTTTCTAATGCACTGCCACCCAGAAGTAATCAAAATACTTTCGAGGAAGCCCGTCTATTATTTGTCAACAAAGAGTTTAAATAGTTTTCCCAAGGAGGTCAAGGTCCTCTAGATGGCGGTGGATTTTAAAGCAAAGATTTAAACACGGGTTTACCCAAAATACCTTGGCAATAATAAATAATACTGGAAACGCGAACGTCGTAAATTTTAAAATTTAAAAAATGTGCAATGTGGGTCTAGCTATAGCACGTGCTCGCTTATCAACGCGTCCAACTGAGCGTTTCCTAGTTAAGTTTAAGGGCGCGTCAACCGTTAGGTCATTATGCGCCACTCTAGTCTATCTAGCCTAGAGGATATGGGGAGGAGGGTCCCATGCTGGTCAGAACCAGCACGGGTAAGGAGGAGGAAAGGGGGGGGGGGTTATCACGTCGCTGTCTTTGTCATCGTTTGTGGTGTCATTGTCGTCGTCATCATCATCGGGGAAGTCGTCAAGGAAGGGGGCAATGTCCACGACGACGATTACCCGAACTCGTCCTTAGTTTCGGGAAGTATATACTACCCTTGTTACTAGCTGATGTTTGCGAGAGGACTTTTTTCTCTTTCAATTCAATTCAATTAAATTAAATTATTTATTTATCAGCATACAGAGCAAAGCCCCACAAGTGTGATATAATAAAAAAATATAAAACAAAGAATCCACACATATAAAGGACAACATATAACACAATCAAGTGACAAAAACATAACAAAACATAGACACTTAGAAAAGTGCCAGTCACACCCCAGGTAACAAATAAGACACAACAAGATGTTTTCTTGAATCGCAGTTTAAGATTAACAGAGCCATGCTCTGGGCCTGTTCTCCCCGGGTCTCCAATATAAGCATCTCTTTTCCGTCCGTCCGTCTGTGCGAGTGACATTTCTCACGATACAACGTACACTTCCTCCGGTTGACACGCGTCTTGTTCGCAACAATGATGATACAGAATGTTATTGGTTGCCCTGGGGTTCAGAGGATGGAGCTAGCCACCCAGAGAGATTGAATATTCATAGTCTCAGAATGTAGTTTAAATGGTCTCGGCACCTCCACCATCAATGAATGCTACATCAAGCGAACGGTAAGCTTTGCTCCCTACTATGATATAAACCCTGCCTCCAAGAACAAAACAACTAGATCGGATAGTCAGCTGGGCCCACGGCCAGAACTTGTCTCGCGTTACTGCTCTAATATTAGACAGTTCGATGAACACACACAATCGATGATAAAATAAAAAGTAAACAGTTTAATATCTTGAGTCGTTGTCTGGTGTGTAGGTTAATATGTGGATTGAACGAACGTTTAGGGTCTGACCCTCACTACTGTGATATGTCTGTGATTTGTTCGCGTATTCAATGAGTCGTGTTACATTATTGCATACTGACATAAATATAAACAAACTTTACTTACAAACAAAATTTGCATAATGTAAATTTGTATTCTAATGAATTTTCATCACTGAGTATATTTATACTAAGTAGTCGGTTAGTAACACAATATTTTATAAATTCACCTTCAAATGTCACTGGAGGTCAAATCATGGGGCCCTTAGCTTGGGAAAACCACTGAAATGTAACCTTATACCTTATATGTATCTAGCTTTAAAGTTTGTTCGTCGTAGCACTATTGCCTGTTCTTAGTGTAATATGCGGCTTATCCCCCTGACTTATAATGTCGTAGGTGACAGTTTCCATTTGTTGGTCACTAAGAACCTACACCCTAATAACTATCTATCGTAAAACTTGTATTTCATGACTATTCAAGAGTAATGTTGGCAATACATCACACATGTATCTGGTACATGCGCAGGTTCCGTCAGTGGTTATCAATGTTGTAAGTGTACTCAGGCATTATCCGAGTAAACGTCCCCTGATACTAATTTCTAGCTGCTCTAAACACAGTGACAGCCGAGCGCAACCATGACAGGCGTGTCGAATACACACCGTTCATTGCGCCCCCTGTACACAACTTGTAATGAAACCAATGGTTTCGAAATTCAATAACTCCCAACCAATTAGTCTAAATTAAACCCCTTCCCCAACATCCCATATATTGCAACGTATTTTCAATGTTCAACAGCGAGAAATCGCTCATTCGCATTTTATTTGTTACGCACGAGTGAACTCTTTGATGAGAAAGAACATATTCACACGTTTTCCATTCATCAACTTTTTCAATTTAATAAATGGGTCTTTGCAGCAAAGTATGCGATAAATTTCCTCGTTTTTATGAATTATTGCACCCGGTTTTTGCACGTGTGATATGAATTTGCTCAGAATCTAATTGAATGGACCTGGTTTTAACTTTGCGAAGAGTTGCCCTACTTAGAAGAACGCGACGTGAGAGTTACAGTAATAGTGATTTTTTAATTTTAGAATACTTCGAGTTATGTTTCCTCCTCCTAAATCAAGGTAGGTAGCTAACAGAACGTCACTTCAACTATAGCATTGCAGAGAATAATCTTTGCATCATCCGTGTATTATACCTGAAACGCACAATGTTCACAATGAACAACGTAACGAAAAGAGATAAATGCCAAACAGTTCAGTTTAATTAATATCTTATCAACGGACGATAGTTGATAATGTCACTACAGATAGGACAAGCTGATAACGGCTATAGGCAGTGCTTTGACCAGCATGGTTATTTGGTTTGGAATATATTATCATTCCTTGTAAACTTACCTCTCGTTTTTCTTAAAGTATCTCAGGGAACAAATATCCCCTATATGAGGAATCACGTTCATGTCTAAACGTCCGTCCGTCCGATGTGTCAGGCTTCACGACAATAACGAACACGATCTGCGATGACAAGGGTATTTTGTAGACATTGCCCTACAACAAGGATGATGCAGAATGTTGGTGACTCTTGGGTAAAAGGGGCGGGGCTGTCATTTTCATGTTTTCCAAACCCGGCACCTCCACCAATTTCAGTTTGCGATATTGTTTTATTTGTGTGGTCATCAATAATTTGTTGATTAGCTTCGCTCCCTATTTTGAGAAGTCCCTTGTGCTTGTTTTACAGAACGACTCTCAACCTAAAGTCTTGTTACAAGATTGACATGAGCTATGCAGCATCTGTGTGTGGCCTAGCCCCTGTAGTATGTCATCTCACAGCTCCACTGTCGCTGTCACCCGCTTGTGACGTCACTTCTAGTGTTGATCGTTGTTGAATTAGTCTAACTAAGCTAGTTTGGGACGCCTGGTTCAAACACGGGACGCGGGTTCGAGCCCCATGTTTGTCTTTCTCCTTAGTCCTCATCTCTCATCAAGCATTGTCTAACGTGGAACAACAAACTTCCCACACGACCACATCAATAAACTCTGTCTCCAGCAGAAGCTGTGACGTCACGTCTCAGCCAGACTCTGTCATAACTCATCGGTTAAAGTTATCGTCTGAGAGTCACCGACCCGAGAGAGTTCACCGGCCCGAGAGAGGTTTACTGGCTTGAGAGAGTTCACGGCCTGAGAGAGTTCACCGGCCTGAGAGAGTTAAGCGTCCTGAGAGAGTTTCGCGTCCTGAGAGAGTTCACCGGACTGAGAGAGTTCACCGGCCTGAGAGAGTTTAGCGTCCTGAGAGAGTTACCGTCCTGAGAGAGTTCACCGTCCTGAGAGAGTTAACTGGCTTGAGAGAGTTTAGCGTCCTGAAAGAGTTTACCGTCCTGAGAGAGTTCACCGGACTGAGAGATTTCACCGGACTGAGAGAGTTTACTGGTTTGAGAGAGTTTAGCGTCCTGAGAGAGTTTACCGTCCTGAGAGAGTTCATTGGACTGAGAGAGTTTACTAGCTGAGAGAGTTCACCGTCCTGAGAGAGTTACTAGCTTGAGAGAGTTCACCGTCTGAGAGAGTTTACCGTCCTGAGAGAGTTCACCGTCCTGAGAGAGTTCACCGGACTGAGAGAGTTACTGGCTTGAGAGAGTTCACCGTCGTGAGAGAATCACCGTTGAAGTTGTTGGTGTGTTTTGCTATTATATCGACCCTTGATTTTACGCAGAATAGCACGGGCTCGTTGTGTGTGATTCGGGCTTCATCCCACAGAGGCTCGTAGTCAGGATTGCATGTTTAACCTTGTTAAACTGCGAATAGTTTAATTAATGTATTCCAAACGTTTTAGGTAAGCTTACACGGTTTAAGTAAACATAGTTAATTGCATTATGGTGCGATCGCGGTTTTGTGTGTCCTCTCACAAAAACTCTGCTAGCTACAGCATATGAGCACCACACAACTTGCCGGTAGAAATTCCTCTAAGGTTTAACAGAATATAGAAATGCGTTAATCATTTTCCTGTTCAAATTTTTGGTAGTTGTCGAGGAAGCGGAAACTTAGGGCTCTACAGTAACACTTTGTCACTTTTCAAGATTTAAAAAACAAATGATTTTCTGGTATTGGATTTTCTTATTCGAGGATTGATTTTGGCCGATAAATATATTGAAAATCTACTACTGTTGGGCTGTCCCAACGTATGCTTTGTTGACAACCACGTAAAGTTTCATATACGTCGGATTCATCCTGACCGAGCGAACAGCTATGTTCCAACTGCCAAAAGTGTGTCCTATTCCCTCTTAACTCCGAGACGGATTCCCTGAAATCTCAAACATCTCGGATGAGAATAAGATATCTGGGGTTCGAACCCGGGTCTTCGCAGCCTCCCACTGGACCGGAACATATTCCCCGCCTTGGAGTAGGATGTAAGAAAACTTAAAGTATGAGTAAGTTCTTCGTAGGATCAGAGTGAGGACTGGATTGGCTTTCAGGCCTTAGCGCAGCCTAGCGACGCTTTACTGCGCACGACGAGATATCGTTGGAGACGTATAAAAGATTTTTTCAGTTTTATGTCTGAAAGAGATTCATAGAATGGAATTTGCTGACTGTATCAGATGAACAACGTTGCTAAACCGTGAACCTCTTTGTTGGTGGCTTAGCGATTGATTTTAACGGTTGCGTTGATGGATGAGCGTATATGGTGCAAAAATCCATCTTTTCCTATGCTCTGCAATTTCGTTTCTTTTTGTTATTTTTAACAATAAAAATCGATTTCCGTGGAAAGTCTCTATATGATTTTAAATCAAGATCGATACATATCTAAGGTTACAGATAATGAACGACCCCGAAAAACTTCGTTTACATATGAGCATATTGGTAGCCATGTAAGAAATGTTTGCCTCGGACCGTCTGCATTGGTTGCAAGACTTTTAACCTGCGCTAGACCAACGAGCAACAGTCGCTCGCAATATGTTAACTGCTGCCCGACTCTTCTACACTTAAAACCGACAGTTTTCCACCCCTTCTGAAAATATGTAATTTAGTTAGACGGAAACAGGTTGTTGAAGGTTGAAGTGGTTTCTCCCCGCGAACTTATCGTTCACCCCCGCATTTTGACGTCGACCTGTCACTCGTTTCAAACATCCGTCCATCTCCACCGATCTCTCCACGTTTCGAACTTTAGACTCTTAACCCCCACATTCTGCCGGAAAACAATCTACCTCTCATCTTGCATCCTAAAGAAATGCCGTGGTTATGCTGACAAGTAATAAAACTTACAACATGACACTGTCTTTAAACGTACAACATGACACTGCCTAAATTTAACCGCTCATGACTTATCATAAATCACCTTAGATGAGTGCCTAAAATGTATATGAACTCTATAATAATGTTCACTAATTTAATTTATTTAATGTTGTTATATTCTCGTTCTCATAAAATGTTACTTAAGGTAAGCTCTGTAAGGTTTCTGGCATTGCTCCCCCCTATACAACAAATATCATTATCTCTGTGAGTGAGTTTCATCTTCCCGTCATCCTTCCTTCCACATCAACGACCACGTGACTGAACCACACAATTATGTCGGGATGAAGAATCGCTTACAGAGACGCTTTTTAATTTTTACGAAGTGCTCGTTTCAAATTCTCCACTTTTCAGTAGAATGTAATAAAAACCACCAAAATACGCAGCCTTGGCTACTATTTCATTTTATTTTTTTAATTAATAAAGCTTTGCTGCTTATTTTCTTTATCGAAATTTTTTTTTTTCATATATAAATTAAGAATTTTCAATAACACGCATTCTGCTAATCTCTTAATGAAAGTGTTGTTGTGACATAACCACCTTTTTCTTTTTATTATTTACTACAATCAAGAAATTAAAAAAGTCCGCTCTAACCGGGAATCGAACCACGGATCTCCCGCATTCCAGACAGGCGTCTTAACCACTAGACCATCAGGACGGGTACATTTTAAACTCTGAATTGTAGTTGCATTATACATCTGAATGGATGGAACAGTACTACAACGAATATCTGTTGCATTTGAACTGACCACCAAACATTAATTATAATGTCATTACCTTACGCAGGTATGAGCAAGGGTTTATTTCTCGATTTGGTTAGTCGGGAAACACTCCCGTAGGTGATAAATGTTATTATTTACTACAATTCAGAAATTAAAAAAGTCCGATTTTTTATTTATTTATTTATTTATTTTTTATTCCCGGTTGGGGCGGACTTTTTTAATTTCTGATTTGTAGTAAATAATAACAATTACACCTACGGGAGTGTTTCCCGACCAACCAAATCGAGAAACACCTCTTTCTACATTCTTGCACATCACATGCACCAATAAACTTGTTTGTCGAATGAGCTACCTTGCCTCACGTTGAGCAACAAGTGTGCAACATTCTGTCTGGAATTCAACGCACGCGCCTAGTTAACTGAAGTGTACCAACCTACCCGGCTCTGCTCGACCATTACACAATATTACCTGCGTGACCAGCGTAGATCGCGCAATGCAGCCACCCTAATGGCAAACCTAAATGAAAAGAGTTAATGTCCATCTCGTGCGACACGAAGCGCTATAAATATTTGAGTCTATTTCCTCTGGGAGACCGATATGGGTTGGTTGGTTGGTACGTCAATCTCGTAATGCGGCACTTCCTGATGGCATTAGGGCAAGACGACGTCGTTTAGGCGCAACTACGCATTGTTTATACGCCGAGGAATGACAACAATAATTACTGGTTGCGAGGACTGGGAACTTCGGTAATCGAATCACGTGCGTGCGCGGTGTATATAGGCGGCAGGCCTACCACAAGGACGCACGGTGCTCGCGGGAGGGCGGACGAACTTAGCGGGCGGGGGGCTTCTATAGTGTCTGTGCAATTTATGAATTTGATAATATACGAATTTGTGTTTACGTTATAATAATAATTATTATTATTAATAATAATAATAATAATAATAATAATAATAATAATAATAATAAGGGACGGCCCCAACTGATCCAAATCCCAACTGATCCAAAACCCAAGTGATCCAAAATAAAAGGAAAAATAATTAAATTCCCAACTGGTCCAAAGCCCAAGTGATCCAAATGCACCGAAACCAGGTTTGGATCACTTGGGAAATGGATCAGTTGGGATTTGGATCAGTTGGGAAGTTTCGGTTTTATTAAAATAATAATAAAAGTATTCGCGTGACGTCAGAGCCGTCCCAACTGATCCAAATCGCGGCGAGCGGCGAGCGGCGAGCGCGGCTGGTACACTAGCGCGCTCAACGTAGAAGTGCGGGCTTGAGGAATGAGATGACATCTGAGTTCGTCCTCGAGGGATTTGAAGTGTCAGTACATCATGTCGAACGAGAAAACTATGAGGATTCCGAAAATCGAAACCCCAAATCGATAACTTCAGTATTTCCCTTCCGTTTTACAATGTACATATTGAAAAGTGTGGTTTTCCAGGAAAATCGCTTGAGGACTAAGATGATGCGTGAAAATTGGCACCCCCACTTTGCGCACTAATTTCTAAACATGTTCCTCGAATTAGTGCTTAATTAGTGCTTTCGATCCCACCGAACCCCATAAATAGTGCACTTCCGGTTTGGTCCCTGCGACGCGGCGTCTGTTTGGGGTGCAGCACCCCCACTTTGTTTTATTTCAACATTTTTCTTTTACAGATATTTTAGTGCTTAATTAGTGCTTTCGATCCCACCGAATCCCATAATTAGTGCACTTCCAATTCGGTCCCTGCGACGCGGCGTCTGTTGGGGTGCAGCACCCTTACTTTGTTTTTAAAAAAAATTACATATATTTTTGTGCTTAATTAGTGCTCTTGATCTCACTGTTTCACACAATTGGTGCACTTCCGGTTTGGTCACAGGGATCGACGGTCTGTTTGTTTTCCTCCCAAAACAGGTTACTTTTTGTATGGATGCTCTGTATCCCCAATGACAGCCCAAGTCTCATGACTTATGTGTGCACCAAAATGTAAACATTTACTTTTGACTACTATTGCAATACATTTCAAACTATTTCATGTACCACACTTGATACTTAAAAAACGCATTACTTAGATCTATGTTTAAAATCAATACTGAATACCGAATACTATTCATGTGCTGTCATATGTGATGGAAGATGGAGAGTTGTTTGAATTAATTTTATATTTTGTGCTATACAAATTTTTTTGAATGCATCAAAACCAGAAAAACCATAAATACCATTAACGTGTACGTATTTGTGTCTACATGGTAGTATGTAAAAGCCATTAAATAAATATAATTAAATACTACTTTAAGGGGAGCAGGAAATGAAACTTATCGTCAAGTTGATTTTTTGTTTTTTTTGTTTTTTTTGCAAAAATTTAATTAATTTATGTTGCTATGACAACCATTGTATATTAACGACTTAAAAATTAATGTATATAAAAATAACGAGTAAATTCTTTTAATTGAATTTTAAAATTGTTAGCAAAAACTCTAAACTGCTGAATTTAAAAAAATCATACCTCTAAGTTGAATACCCTCCCTAAAAATGGTACCGGAAATGTCATTAGTGCACATGAAGTACACCTAAAATATTAACTTTAACACCCGTTTACTCAAAACTATACTTTCTTAAACTACGGTACATATAAGTTAGGCAGTTTTGAAGCTAGAGCCTTGAAATTTTGAGGACTTCTTTATTGAGATATTTTTGACAAATAGTAGGAAGGAAATTTTGAAAAAATTATCGGGATAAAATTATAGCGCATGCATAGGTCTAAAAAATTGCCCAATTTTTTTTTGACAATATATATATATATATATGTCCTAGAATATACAAATTTAAAAAAAAAAAACTTCCTACTGTTTCTTACTATTGGCTTAAGCTACCCAAAAAATCAAAATTTGTGTCTCTAAGTTAAATAGTGTTCGATTAAATGGTACCGGAAATCTGCAAATTTAACATGGGGAACATAGGCCGTTCCTGCTCCCCAAGGCCACATAGCCGTCAGAGTTTAAAAAAAACTTTTTAGTAATTTATTTATGTGTTATTCTATATATTCTTTTTTAATTTTAAAAATATTTTTTTGTAACAATACAAAAATTACGATAGTTTGAATGCACTAACTGTAGTTGTGAAACTTTGACGTTGATTTTCTCAGAATCTTATTTTTTAATACAAAGGTACATTTTTCTCAGGAACTAGATGCAAATGTCTTGAAAATTAAGTCATTTAGATATATTGAGTCTCAAAATTTTGCCCCTTTCAATAATACGGTTTTTGTATTACTTCTAACTATAATAATTCAAACAAGTGTTACTATAATTGTTTTTTAAATACACTAAACACACAGTTTAAACGCAATTAAATATAGTTTCCAGCTACAGACTCTGTGTAATGAAAAGGGGAAAGTGTAAAGGATTAAATTCTGCAGCTAGAAAATAATAGAGATGTATGTATGGATATTTAAAAAAAATGTACCGTAGTAAATGGATAATTTAACATGCGTAGGATACAAACGTCCGTCCCCCCCCCCCCCCTTCCTTAAGAAACACCATAGTTCGTAATAACTTAATCAACCCTTGGTGACTTCTGACTTGGGTATACTATATTTAAAAAAAAAAACTAAAAATGCCAAATTCGTGCATTTGAAATATACCAGAACAAGAGAAATGTTTCAAACCATTTAATGATTTTTGTGAGATGGGAACAGAGGAGAAATATGAGAAAGGTTTGTGTTCAAATTAACATACACTCTAATGCTTATTAAATACATTTAATTGTTATTTGGAGCACCTTGACTGATGAACAACATGCGCAACAAAATGGAAACTTCGGATCTATCTGCGACATCTTGTCTTTCACTGTCATTGGAGAGTAGATACTCTCATACCACTTAAGGTCATTAAGGTCCCACTTGATAAAAAGATGGATAGAAATTATGTTCAGTGCTGTATGTTAGGTCTTCGCGAATTGAGTTAAATCGTTATTTTTTCCAAAGGGTGCCTGCGTCGAAACTGCGAACCGACCTTGCATGAGTGATATACTGGATGTCAGTTTAGAATACCAACGGAAGTGGAAATGCAATTGTACGCATGCCAACATTATCCACATAGATAAAGATAATGTGTTCTTGAAAAAGTTGGACATTGTAATAAATAAATAAATAAATAATAAAAAAATATTTTTAAAATAACACAGTACTAGCAGCCTGTCGGGGGCGGATCCAGGACCTTTGTAAGCGAGGGGGGAAGGGTTGATTTGGCGCAACCCAATGCTGAAGGGTCAAAGGGAGGGTCACGACATTCCGGTTGCGATATTTTTCTCTTGTTTCAAGTAATTTTTCTGGTATTGAAATGCACAAATTATGCATTATAGTTTTTTAAACCGATTGTCCACCAAAATGTCAAGTTAGAACGTGTGTATGATGCGATATTTCTCAAATATTGCTAAGTTTGTTAACAGGAGGGTTCCATAAAAATATTATCTCCTAGAAATTAACAGCAAATAGCTTCAAAATTTTACACAATGTAGTATTTTAAAAATAAATATTTTTTTGGTAAATTTTTTTTTCAAAATTTGAATTTTTTAAAAAATTATTCACATAATTGCTTAAATTGTCGACGATTGCATGCAAGTGCATTAATTATGGATTCGGTGAGATGGAAATCACTAATTAGGCACTAAATACATGTAAAAGAAAATTTGAAAATAAACAATGTGAGGGTGCTGCACCCCCAACAGACGCCGCGTCGCAGGGACCAAACCGAAAGTGCACTAATTATGGGTTTTCGGTGGGATCGAAAGCACTAATTAAGCACTAATTCGAGGAACATGTTTAAAAATTTAGTGCTTTAAAGTGGGGGTGCAGGGGTGAAGTTGGCACTCCCAACACTAATTAGTAATTCATTCCTAAACTAACCGTGCACTAATTCTGGGGCCGAGTGCGTTGAAAGCACTAATTGAGCACTAAATAGTCTGACTAGTGACAGAATTAGTGCGCAAAGTGGGGGTGCCAATTTTTTACGCACCTGGACTAAGATGACATCTGAGTTCGTCCTTGAGGATTTGAAGGGGTCAGTCCCATCATGTCAAAAAAAAACTATGACGATTCCGAAAATCGAAACCGCAAATCGCTGACTTCATTATTCCCTTCCTTTTACAATGTACAAACTGAAAAGTGTGGTTTTTCCTTGAAAATCGACATTAATAGTTTATAACAATCCATTCTCCCACTAGCGCTTGCCATCTGGCTACCAATTACCGTTTTAAGTTTTTAGAAAAAATTAACCATGCATTGAACCATGATTTACATAATCAAAAATGTAAAAGTACAAGCCGTGGTTTTGTTTCCGTTTCCATAACAAAGCCTAAATTTTGAATTTATGTAAAACCCACAGTTTTTCGACAAGTCCAAACACTTTTCTCATCGGAAAGCGCTTTGTTATTAAACTATCATAAATGCTTGTTACAGATGCGTGAGGGGTGAAGCATTTAGTGTTTAGCGAGCCGCCTAATCCTTTGTTGTTTTTTGCTATGTTTTTAGGAGGTGGGATTATCCTCCCTAATAATGTATGTACTACTCAGGGTTATAATCTATAACTAGGAAGCTTCGCAAACGCTTTTTCAGGCGCGTTGTTGGATGAGCGTAATTGTTTAAACACGAAAAAAGCGTAAATTGCGATTTTCATAAGAAATATTATTTCGATTACGCTCAAATTTCACACAAATATATTAATTCATAAAATTAAGGTTCTGTGAAAAAAATTTATCACAATCTGATTAAGCATGTAGGGGCTATAAGTTAAAGAAATTTAAAAAATAAAAGAGAGAGAACTTTTATTTTTTTAACAAAACAAAACTCTGTTGTACAAATACAATTGCCACAAGGACACAGAATAAAAATAACATTCATTGATTAATAACAATTAAAAAATTTTGAAATTTAAATACAAATTCAAGAAATTAGTCATAATAATACAATTAAAATTTTCATGTTTAGGCCATAAAGGTGATTCCTAAAAATGGAATGGACCTTTTTCAATGCCACCATCGATACGTCTTGTATCATGTTTTGCCTAACTTAAAGTGTTGCAAAAATCAAAAAAAACTTTGGGGTTGTCCCCCTTGCACCAACAAACAATCCGATGACATGAATTGGGTTTGGCATGGTATTTTCTGCAAAGTATGGTATTGTTGGTCGGTATATGTCCTGTTTTTCAGTGTTGAAAACGTAAATTGCAATTATCCATGAGAAAATAATTTTTTTGATTCAGCTCAAATTTCACACGAATAAATCAATTCCTAAAATTAAGGTTCAATAAAAAAGGGTTTTTTCAATCGAATAAGCTTAGGGTTTTAGCAAAAAGTTAAAAATCGAAAAAAAAATCGTAAAACTGTGTTTTCATAAGATAATTTTTCGATTTCGCTCAAATTTCACAGAATATATCAATTATAAATAAAGGTTCTGTGAAAAATCATAACATTTCGATAAAACATTGGTGTTAACAGTCAAAGATTTTTTTTTTTAAAAATCGAAAAAAATCGTAAAATTGCATTTTTATGGGAAATAATTTTTCGATTGCGTTCAAAACGTGGAGTTCTAAGTTCAGAGATTTAAAGGCCACAAGAAAATTTCATCTCAATTGGATATCGGGTTGCCGGGAAACGTGTTAATAAACACACAAAATTCAAAAAAAGAGAAGAAAAAAAAAAATTCCATTTTTTTATAAAAAAA